>BQMB01000175.1:0-277500 GCA_027943415.1 Closterium sp. NIES-67
CCAGCCGCCCATTACCTCTACCCTCTACCTGCTTGCCACCCGCCTCCCTGACCGCCTTGCTGTCGCCCGCGACCGCTTCCTTAGCATTCACCCCGCAGACCTCACCCTCACTGACTTTGTAGACACCCTGACTGTGATAGAGACCCGTCACCGCTCCATCGCCCAGGCGAGCGGTGTCGTGCCGGTCCCTATCTTTCAGGGTTGTGCCCCGCCAGTGTACCTTCTCCGACGGCTCTGCCGCAGTGGCTGAGACTGCTGCTGCAGCGCAGTTTCGTTCGGGAAGGGCCGCCGCCCCAAGGTTGGGCGCGGCGGCGGGGCGGCGGGGGTGCGGGAGGGGGTAGTGGTGGGGTCGGGTCGTCTGGTGCTGGAGCGGACGAGGGGACCCTGCCCAGTCCAGCTGAGCGCCGCCCCTGCAGTTGCAGCAGCCGCAGCAGCCGCCGCAGTCGCAGCCTTCGCAGCAGCCGCAGCAGCCGTCGCAGACGCGGCAGACGAGTGTCCTCCCGCCCGGGTGGCCCGGCGCTGGCGGTGGCGGGCGCGTGGTGGTGTGCCGAGTGGTGGCTCTGGCGGCGGGCGTTGTCAGTACCAGATCCAGACCGGTCCTCGCCGCGGCTTCGTTTGCGGTAAGATCGGTCACTCCACTCCCCGCTGTTTTCGTCGCCTGGACGACCTCTTTCGTCAGCGCTTCGGCCCGTCGCCAGACCTCCCGGACTGGCACAGTTTGCTTAGTCGTAAGATTCAGATTTTTGATATGGACATGGATGCCATTGTTTCTGCTCTGCATGTGATGTATGCTGATGACTCTAGTGTGCTTCCCGCTTATTACTCACTGTTGCCTAGTGTAGGTGTGCCTAGCTTAGCCTCCCCTGCTGCGTCAGGCGTAGGATCCCCTGCTTTGTGTAGTCTTGGTGCTTCCGCCGTCGTTCCGTCGCCAGACCCCTCTGCTTCGCTTTCCTTCACCTTGGACTCTGGCGCTTCTCGGTGTTTCTTCCGCGACTCCACCACCCTGACGCCGCTTCCTGTTCCTGCTGCCGTTTCTCTTGCTGACCCCTCCGGCGGTCCGGTAGTCGCCCGCAGTTCCACCACCCTTCCCTGTCCGGCGGTTCCTTCGGGCTCTCTTACAGGTCTGCATATCCCCTCGTTCTCCAGGAACCTAGTTGGTGTCGGCTGCCTCCAGGACCTTGGCGTCACCACTACGTTCCCTGGTCACGAGCGGTATGCTGTCTGTACCGAGGCCGCCACTGGTGCCCCCTGTCCACGTTCCCCCGGGACCCGGTGTCCGGCCTGTTCACTCTGGACACCGTGACCCCCCCGGCTGGAGCGCTCACCCCAGGTTGCTGCTGCCTGCTCCTGTCGGTCCCTCACTCACCCGACCTCCTTTGGCACCACCGCCTAGGTCACCCTGCGCTCCCGCGTCTGCGTCACATGTCCCAGCACGGTCTTGTCCTTGGTCTCCCAGGTTCCTCCCCGCGTTTCCCTCCTCCCCAGCCCCACCTTGCACGCCTTGTGTCGAGGGTCGGCTTCGCCGTGCCCCTCACTCCTCCTCGTTTCCCCCTACCGCCGCGCCGCTGCAGACCCTGCACCTGGACGTCTGGGGCCCCGCCCCCGTCCCTGGGCCGCGTCGCGAGCGCTACTTCCTTGTGCTTGTCGACGACTTCACTCGTTACACCACAGTCTTTCCCCTGGAGCGCAAGGCCGACGTGCCTGGCGCTCTCATCCCCTGGCTTGTCTCTGCGCGTGTCCACCGCGGTCTCCCTGTCTTGCGTCTTCACTCAGACCGTGGTGGCGAGTTTGCCTCAGGTGTCCTTGGTCGCTTTTGTCGTGCGGAGGGCATCACCCAGACGTTCACCCTACCGGACTCCCCACAGCAGAATGGGGTCGCTGAGCGACGCATCGGTTTGGTCATGGAGGTGGCTCGCACCTCCATGATCCATGCCGGTGCACCCCATTTTCTGTGGCCGTTCGCTGTGCGCTACGCTTCTCACCAGCTTAACTGTGGCCGCACCCTCAGCAGCCGCAGGTTTCGCCGACCCGTCTTTGGACTGGGTCTCCTGGTGACGCGTCTGCGTTCCACGTCTGGGGCTGCCTTGCTCACGTCCGTGCCTCCGGCACGGACAAGCTCACTGCCCGCACCCTTCCCTGCGTCTTCCTCGGTTTTCCCCTTGACGCGTCCGACTGGCACTTTTACCACCCGCCGTCTCACCGCTTCTCTACTCTCACTCTCGACGTCACCTTTGACGAGTCCGTCTCCTACTACCGTCGCTTCCCCCACCGTGGTCCCCCGGTTACCCCCCCCTGTTCCTGGTCACTCCTTCCCCGGTAGTCCCTGCCCCTCCTCCTCCTCCTCCCCGTCCCGCCCCCTCTGGTGTGTCCCACGTCACCCCCCTTCCGTCCGTGGACCCGGTTGAGGAGTCTTCTGACTCTGGTGGCCCTCCTGCAGTCCTCGCCGGCCGCCCCTCCCCTGGCGTCCCCTCCCCAGTCCCCCCTCCACCGCCTCTGCCGCCGCTTCGCCGCCGCCGCCGCCGCCGCCGCACCCGTTCGCTGACTCTGGGGGTGCTCGTCCCGGTCGCCCTGGGGTGGTCCCTCTGGGGGTGCTGGTGTGGAGAGTGCCGGTGGTAGCCGAGGAGCAGCTTGCGGTCCAGGTGTCGCCGTTGTGCCGCCGCAGCAGCAGTCCCCGCCGGTGTCCCCTTCGCCTGCTCGGCCTTCCGTCCCCCGACCCTGCGTCGGTTCCTCCCCGACCGTCTCCTCCTCTTCCTGTCTACGGCCCTGTTTTCCCTCCGCCGGACTCGTCCCCGGCCCGTCTCCCCCCTCGTTCCCTCCTGTGTCCCCTCCCCTGTCTCCTGACCCGACTCCTCCGTCGCACGTCTGGTCTCACCGTCCCTCCCGTGCTCGTCCTGCCTCGCCTGTCTTGCGCTCCCACCCTATGTTGCTTCGTTCCACGCGTCTCGTCCTCCCCTTCTGCCGTCGCCTCCTCCGTCCTCCCTTGTTGTTGCGCCCCCCCGCTGTCTGACTACCTTCGTGCCGCTCGTCCTTTTCCTCGGGTCCTTGCCTCTCTCGTTACCGACCCGTCTGTTCCGGCTCGTGCCTTGACGCTCTTGTCGCTGCTGTCGCTGACTTCGCCTCTACCCGCCGCCTTGACTACGCCACCGCTCTGGTCTCTGACCCTGCCTGTCCTCCGTCTGTCGGGGGTGCTCCTGCCCTTGGCAGTGACGTCCTGGAGGACCGCCAGTTCGAGCTTGCTTTCCTCTCCGAGGCTGCTCCCCATCTCTGTTCCATGCTGCTAGTCCCTGAGGGTGACCCAGACGCTTTCGACATCCCGACCCTCGCACTTACGCTGAGGCGACTTCGGGACCCTGGGCCTCGCAGTGGATAGCTGCCATGGAGCAGGAGATGGCATCTTGGAGATCCACCGGCACCTTCGTCGACGCAGTTCCCCCACCTGGGGTGAACGTAGTCGATGGCCGCTGGCTCTTCAAGGTGAAGCGCCCTCCTGGAGAGCCGCCTGTCTTCAAGGCGCGCTATGTGGCTAGAGGCTTCAGTCAGCGCGAGGGGGTGGACTTCTTCCAGACTTTCGCTCCGACCCCGAAGATGACTACTCTTCGGGTTCTGTTACACCTAGCTGCTCAGCGTGACTACGAGCTTCACTCCCTCGACTTCTCCACTGCCTTCCTTCAGGGCAGCCTACACGAGCAGGTCTACCTGCGCGCCCTCCGGGCTTTACTGGCACCTTCCCTCCTGGGACCCAGTGGCTCCTGCGGCGCCCCGTCTACGGCCTGCGCCAGGCTCCCCGTGAGTGGCACGACACTCTCGTGCTACGCTTGCTGACCTGCAGTTCTTTCCGTCTTCCGCAGACCCTTCACTCTTCGTTCGTGCTGGCCAGACTCCGTTCTACATCCTTGTTTACGTCGACGACCTGGTCTTTGCCACAGCAGACAGGGACGCACTGGCCTCCGTGAAGGCAGAGCTGCTGAAGAGACACACCTGCACTGACCTTGGAGAACTGCGCCGTTACCTTGGCTTGCAGATCTCCAGGGACAGAGCTGCGCGCACCATCACCCTGACTCAGTCACACTTGGTGCGCCAGGTCCTTCAGAGGTTCAGCCTTCAGTTCTCCTCTGCACAGCCCACCCCTCTGCCTGTAGACCACAGGCTCTCCGCTCCAGTGCCTGAGGAGTTGGTAGAGCCCAGCGGCCCCTACGCAGAGCTGGTGGGTTGCCTCATGTACCTGATGACTTGCACTCGCCCAGATCTCGCATACCCTCTCAGCATCCTGGCTCGCTTTGTGGCCACAGGCAGACACCGACCGCAGCACTGGTCTGCCGCTAAGAGGGTTCTGCGTTATCTTGCTAGTACATCGGGCATGGGGTTAGTGCTAGGAGGACGCAGGCCAGTGGTCCTTACTGGACACACAGACGCTTCGTGGGCAGACGACGCTGAGACACTCAGGTCTACCCAGGGCTACTGCTTCAGCCTTGGCTCAGGTGCCGTCTCGTGGAGAGCTACTCGCTCCTCGTCTGTTGCACAGTCCAGCTGTGAGGCTGAGATCTACGCTGGTGCCATGGCGGCACAGGAGCTCCGCTGGCTGACCTTCTTGCTCACTGACTTAGGTGAGCGGCCTAGCTCTGCCCCGGTCCTGTTCGCTGACAACAGGGCCATGATCCTCCTGTGTCAGGAGCCTCGACTCGAGGGCAGAGCGAAGCACATTCAGCTGCGGTACTTCCTCCTGCGTGAGCTACAGCAGCGACGTCAGGCTCGCGTAGTACACTTGGCCTCAGGTGCCAACACGGCTGATATCTTTACGAAGGCGCTTGCGCCTAAAGATCATCAGCGGCACTGTGTACAGCTTGGTCTAGTTCCTGTAGCCTCTCACTTGCTAGGACCTTGACTTTGTACTGTCCTTTATATGTATACTCAGACTGGACTTGTGTCCTCTCCCAGTGGCTGGACTAGTAGTGCCGCCCTGCTCTTGTTCTTGCCTTGTCTGTACTCCTTCTGACTGGTCTCTCAGACCCTTGTCTCAGAGGTTGGACTAGTAGTGCCGCCCTGAGCTGCTTGTTTAGGACATTCCCCTATGCAGTCTAGGGGGTGTGTCAAACATGTGTATTTGTCATGTTTGTATAGACTGTATAGGGTAGCCTCTTAGAGGGTACAACACTTAGGTATATCTGTGTGTACTCACTCTATCAACACACTTCTCTAATTCTGATACGAACGTCCCTGGAAAACAGCTCGGTGCCCTAGCATAGATAGAGAATTACCCGGTACAAGTCTACGTCCAGTCACGCAATGTGCGGGACATCGGCAGTCTTAACTAAGACCATACATTGGAGAGGGGGAGGGTGTAAGGAAATGGTATTTCCTTATCACGGGTTTTATTCAGTAAGGCGTATACTGCTATAACGGGTTGCTGCGCAGTTCTGTCACCAAATTCAAATCATGGTACCAAATGTGGTCTCCTGACGAGCCGCATGCAATTTGCCCGCCTTGCTGTTGCATGCTAGATCTGGGCTCTTCGTGCCATTTTACGAAACCACACGTCGCAGCTCTGCCAAGCCACGACCGTGTGCTCCTAGGCTAGCTATATCCATGCTCCTTGGTGTTTTGATGTTGCTCAGTTGTGTTGTTTCCTCGATCACCAATGCTTCTACACACGCTGCTTATCATCAATCACTTGCTTAGCAGTCAATTTTTTTTGTAAACGTTAGCGATCGAGGTTTCGGGTTCAAGAAATTCAACTCTCGCCACGCCAACAACCTTCTCCACGCATCCTTGCTGTCGTTGGCACGAGCGTTGCGGTGTGGTGCAGTGCAGGCCGCAAAAAGCTGCCCACAAGCAAGGACAGCAAGCCTGATTCCCGCTCCAGTAGCCATCAAACTGCCAATTTCTGTTAGGAGTAAGTGTTATTGTAGGTGCTCTTTATGGAAGCCAGAACGAGGCGCTCATTAGGTGGCACTGCCTGTGGCGGGAGTCGAAGGAGTACGTACCAGCACTTTCCTGTACCGAACCAGCTCCGTCTCCCTCAAGCTGGCTCAAGGTATGCGCATCAGAAACGCGGCCGCCCTTCAGCATTCCCATTTGCGCACCTGGCAGGTGTCCGCAATCATCGCGCGCTCGGCGCATGCCCAGCAGCATTCCCGTTGCACGCTCCTGGCATGCTCACCTCCCTTATCGTACGATGTTGCTACACCAATATTAGCCTTCTCGAAGTAAAATGCACACGCGCAAGCAACTACAAGTGACGATGACAGCCACTTGCTCGTCCTGCCACTCGGCTCACTTCCAGCCGGGTCGTACGTGCGGCCATCATCGCTCCTTATTGCACACGCTACCCCTCTCGCTCTCACTCCCTCTCTTCTCCCCGCGATCACCTCCCTTCCCCGTTTCCATGTCCTCTCGCACCCTCTTTCCTGCCGTCCGACGCTTCTCTACCGCGTCACAGGCCCTCTCGCACCCCGCACACGAGGCGGTTCGGCAACGGACATCGTAGCAATGGCGCGAGATAGGGGTGGTGCCAGACGAGACACATGGCGTCGAGTGGATGGCCATCGGAATCGCGGCGGAAGTGTTGCTGCCCGCGGCAATCCCAAGGGCCGCGCTGAGAGGCGGCGGCCGAACATCGCGCTTCACGCGTTGCTCGCGCCGCAAACAGCGGCGGGCACAGCATTGGAGAGGGGCGGAGGACAGCCACAGAGGAGCAGCACGGCGGCTGTGGCAAGCAGTTTCAGTGGAGGGGCAGCAGAGGCACAGCCAGCGCGGGTGATAGCAATGATGACGCTGACGATGGCGGTAATGGTAACAGCACACGTGGCGGGTTGGTGCTGGCGGAGATTGCTGCCGCGGCGTGAGTGAAGCGAGCTGCTCGAGAGGCGGCAGCGCAGCGCATGGCAGGGAGCAGCGCATGGCGGGGGAGCAGCGGGGAAGTGCGAGGAAGCAGGGGAGTGGGCGAGGAGACGGGATGTGGATAAGGCAGCAGGGAAAGATGATGAGCGGTCGTATGGCGAGCACAAGAAGTTGATTGTTATCGAGCAGCACGCGGAGGCTTGTAATAAGAGAGAGTCAAAACCAGATGGCGGCAGCAGCAGCAGCAAGAGCAGCAGCAGCGGCAAGAGCAGCAGTAAACGTGAGCAGCGATGGAGAGAAGGAAGAGGAGGTGAGCAGGGACCAATAGAGCCAGCGGCGATTCCACAGTGGCTCTGGCGCTGCTGGCGCCGCTGGCTTGCGCGGGGGAGGACGTGGCACACGGCATGTGTGTGGAGCAGGGAGTGGCGGCGCTCCTCACTCACTCCGTGCTCTCCTTCTCCCTCCTCTTCCACCCTCACTCCCTCTCATGGCGCCCCTCCTTCCGTGACCCCGCCTGCCCCTCCCTCACACGCCACTGGAACCGCAGCTTTCCAGGCCCCCTGCTGATGGCAGGGGAAGTGACAGACAAGGCAACCAGAGAAGAACGCAGGAATTTGCGCTCAGTGTCAGGTGCAGCAGCGAGTACAGGAGCAGATGGGAGTAGGTGGTGTGCTCAGTGGTGCTTCAGTCCGCCATGCCCTTCCCCTGCTCCACCGCACTGCAGCCCGGCAGTGTGGCGGACCGCATGCTCTACTTCTCGCTGCTCTCGCTGCTCACAGCTGTGCTCACCAGCTGAAGGCAGAGCTCAGGGGGCCATCTCTGGCAGCCGGTGCTGCAGCTGAGGTCCTGCGCACTCTCATTCTCTCCCCCTCCTTCCTTGAGTCAAACTCCGACTTCCCTTACTACTATGTGCCGCCTCTTGGCCTCCTCACTGCACTGCACACCCTACATCTGACCTTGAGTGGCTCGAGAAGGTCGTCATACATGGGTGAGTCCAAGATGCGCTTGTTCGGTAGCAGCTGGTGCAATGAGTCCATCGTTAGAAAGTCAACGTGACGTTCCGGGCCTTTGATTCGTATGCGATGGCTCAGGATTTTTGCTGATTTGACAAGCGTTTCCTCGGTGTTAGGATTAAGGACGGAGTCTAGGTGAACTTTGGAGCTAGAATTACTAAAAATAGAAATCCGAAATTCTGGACAGAAAAGTCGTCTCCATAAGAAACGTTGTCGACAAAAAACTAGCCTTTGGAATGTCGCGAAACTTGTGTTGGAAATATCTCAAGGACTTAAGCGTTTCTGAAGTGTAACACTGTACTCGAGGAAGATTACAGGGGAGCACGCGAGTCAACGGAGGTTACACGAGGGGGCGGACAAAGAATGCGAAAGGACTCGAAAGGTCGCAACTGGAGGTTGCGACTGACCGTTACAACATCACGGATGGTAACCGAAGCGGCAATCGAGTCGCTGTGCGACTCGATAAACCGTTCCTGTAACTGTATTCTACAACTGCTTTCTTATCTTCTATATATTGCTGTATGCTTGTTTCTTTAATCAATCACTTGTTCTCACATACTAGTACAAGGGTTCAACTGCCTCAACTTCCGCTGCACTACTCCAAGTCTCAAGTCTCTACAGCTGGGACTTAGTCTCTGCAAAAGATCCTAAGGGCTTTTCTCAGCCCAACATGGTATGAGAGCTGGTCAGAGACCAAACTCCCAGCAACTACGCTCCATCAACAACCTGCAACTCAACTTGATTCAACACTCATTGATTACAAGACATGGACAACAAGGGCAAGAAAGTCTCTACGGGCTCACCCAGCGCCCAAGAAACTCAACACGGCAACTCTGGTCTGCACACCTCAGGACTGCAGACAGAGACCGGGACTGCTCAAGAAACAACGGGAAGAGTACCAGAGATGGTGACTCCGTCTCCCTCTTCAAGTGTGGACCCGAATCTCATGGAGAGATTCTTCAGCTTCATGTCACACTTCGACCAGCAGCAGCAGACAAGGACACCTGCGCATCAACACAGAGCAATGGAGGAATATGGGATTAGCGCCGATGAGCCTCGACAACTCATCCTTCGGGCGACACAACCAAGCGCCTACCTTTGCGCCTTATCATTCTTCGCCGGGGACGTTCGAATTCATGCCGCCCCGTGCCCAGCCAACAGCAGCTGCATCACAACAAACACCGAATGAAATCTTAAGTTTACAGGCGCAGTTCTCACACGTGATCAAACTTCAGACATCCTCACCGTTCAACGGACACGACTTCTTTACCTGGAGCTTCGAGTTCGAGCTGCTGATGGAGGCCGCGCATCTTCTGGGATACTTCAACGGGTCCCTGCCATTCCCAAGCAACGGCACTGGGAAGGAACAAGAGATCTTCACGTATCAGTCGCTGCTGGCGTACACGGTACTCCTGAGAAACCTGTCACCACAAGAGCAGCAGAGCATCAGAACGTATCGGAGTTATGGAAACTCCGCGGAGCTCGCATGGCACCACTCAAGTGCCTTTACCAAGCAAACGACAGCGTGACACAAAGCAGACTCATGCAACAGCTGACAACAATACAGATGAAGACCGGGGAAAAGGCGATGCAGTATATGAGTCGCTGCCAGACCCTCCGCGACCGCCTGCTTCGGTGCGGAGGAACGATCACTGAAGAAAGCTTCGTGACACTTGTCCTCGCCGGGCTCGGGCCAGAATGGAGAACCACACGATCACTTCTTCGAGCCCACGGAAGAATTTCGGAGATGCACCTCTGCGCCGAGCTTCACGCTGAACAACAGGAGATGGATCTGTTCGAGGAAAGACAACCAAGGAAGCAACAGCAGTTAGTCTTCTACACTCAAAGAAGAAATGACAACAACTACAACCGACGCAGCAAGCAAGATCAACGCGACAACCGAGGACTCACCATCGTGCCGCCGTTCTGCCACAACTGTCAGACTTCCGGGCACTCCAAGGTCAACTGCAACCGCCCTCGCGTTTACCGTGCAGCAGACCCACAAGTCGCTTCCACTCAAGCAAGTCCTCCAAGGCGCTCTTCAACATCTGCACAACAAACACCCAACATCATCAACTGCATGGTACACATCGACAACTGCGCACCTTCACCACCCACTTACGCACCAGACGAAGAGGAATTCCCGCCGCGCTCGCAAGGACTTCAGGTCAACCCGACATACGCTGCAGTCGCCAACGCCGAACCCACCGGGCGAAACACCTGGTTCTTGGACAGCTGCTGCGGTCAACACATGTGCTCCTCGGACGCTTCGTGCAACAGGAGAAACGACTCAACCGCGACGTCGTCATCACCGTCGCCAACAACGAAAACCTGAAGACAAACAGACAAGGCGTGGTTCAGTTACAATCCATGGAGACAAACGTATACTTCAGCTCAACAAAGTCTCATTGTCGACAATCTGGGATACAACCTACTAAGCGTAAGCCAACTAATGGCCAAGGGATTCACCTGGAGTGCGACTCCTTCCAACGAGTTCCGGCTTTACCACGGGAAGGGCGGCCTCTTCATCGGTCGTGCCCTCCTGAAGTCCGGTGTCTTCGTGTTGGACTTCGTCCCCGACCGCGGAACTGCCGACAGCGATGGCATCGTATCGTTCGCCGCCTGGACTCACCCGCCGGATCTTGATCCCGACTTCGACAGTGACGGCTTCTGGCACTCCAACACCATACCTGCAGCAGAGAGAACACGAGCATTAGCAGTTATCAGACAAGAAAGACAAGTACCCGCAAGTGTCCCAACAAAACCATCACCTGCAGTATCGGCAGCAGGACCCAGCCGAGTACCACCACCATCAACACGAGGACCGCCAACGAAGCAGACCAACTTATGCCCGCCACACGAGAAGCTTGTCGAAGTCCCGCCTCGGTCGTCGCGTTCTTCTCCAACGCCGACATCTACCACCGCTCGCCCGGTCACCGCGCTCCCGACGACATCTGGCACCAACGTCTCGGACATCCTGCAAACAGCACGATACTTCAAACAATCCAAGCAGAGGTGTTAGAACGCAACGCCCTTCTGACGACGAGCGGCCAAGAACTTCGACGACCACGCGCACGGTGCTTCACATGCCCCGAAGCAGATCTTCCTCATCAACCTTTCCCATCCCATCACAACCAAGCGCACCTACTTACGCTCCGATGGAAAAGTCTACAGCGATATTTAAACATGCCTCGAGACGACACCGAAGCCGACTTCAACTACGTCATCACGTTCATCGACGCCGCAACCAGATACGTCTGGCACTTCAATCTCAAAACGCGCGATCAAGCCTTCGAGCCTTCACAACATGGCTTCCCATCGCCGAACGAGAATCAGGAACCAAACTCAAGAGCTTCCAGTCAGACGGTGCACTGGAATACCAGTCACAACGCTTCAGGACCTATCTGCGGAAAGGGAATCAGACGCCTGGTGTCCTGCCCTATGCTCACCAGCAGCAGGGGGTAGCAGAACGCATGAACCGGACCTTGCAGACGACGATGCGAAAACTGCTTCTGGGGATGAGGCTGCCAACCACACTGTGGCCAGACGCGATGACACATGTCCTGCACAACCTGCTGTCCTCGTCATCGCTTCCCAACAACGCATCACCGCACCTGTGTGGACAAGAAAAAGGGGCAGCACAAAATTACTCGAGTTTTCGGCTGCATGGTACAGTACAGACCCCACACAGCCGAGCAGGACGCTTCTCACAACGAGCTCGGTGGGGACTACACCTCGGCATCGCCAAACATTTTCACGCGTGGAAATTCTCGACATACAAGACAAAAACACGGTGGCATCACGTGATGTTATCTTCTACGAGCGACTGACGCTGCAGCATTACCTGGACAACATTGCCAACACACAAGACCCCACCGACGGCTTCGCGGGCCTTCGCTCCTTCGCTGACCATGCTGCCGAGGCTGACGCAGCAGAAGAAGACGTACCTGGAGCCTCGGAAGCTGCCGGACCACTCCCATTCTGTTCCGTACCTGTTCCACTCGATGAAGATAATCCCCTCGATAGCAACAACCTCGACACCTTTTACCACTTCGCCGACCAAGGTTACGCTACACCCACCCCGTCGACACGAATATTTCGGAACGCATCGGCCCAATTTCTTACCTGACCCGAAGACGGTGACGAAGCAGCTTATTCCGGGAATGAAAATTCCCCTCGACACACCCACGGGACTCCAGATTCTAGGCCTCTGGGTCTCCGTCCAGCATCCGCCGCCGCCTTCTCCGCGTGAGCCTTCAACCTTGTCGCAGGCTCTGGGGGGGAACATAAGGCAAATGGAAGGAAGCGATGGAAAAGGAGTTAAAAGCTCTGCAAGACCGAGAAACATGGAAACTGGTACCTGCAACGAGCATCAACGGAAAAACGTTCTCTCGGGGAAATGGGTGTACCGCATCAAGACCAACTCAGACGGCTCCATCGAACGATTCAAAGCTCGATGGGTCGTACGAGGCTTCGATCAACGATACGGAACCGACTACACAGAAACCTTCGCTCCAGTCTCCCGTCACACCTCATTACGCATCCTACTCGCCGTCGCGGCCACGAAAAACTACCACTACGCCAAATCGACGTCGCGAATGCGTTCCTATACGCACCTGTGGACGCTGAGATCTTCGTCGAACAACCCCACGGATTCATCGACGACCCACGAAAATATGCCGACTGACAAAATCCCTATACGGGATCAAGCAAGCCCCGCGGCTCTGGCAGCAGCATCTTCCACGGCCGTCTCGTAAAAATCGGCTTCCTACAGTTACCGCATGACCAAGGGATGTACCGACTGCAGAAGGGAAGAGATTATGTTCTGCTCATCGTCTACGTCGACGACCTGCTCTACATCGGCTCCACTACGACATCGCCCTGGTTCGAAGGGGAGCTGAAAGAAGATTAACTCTCACGGTGTCCGACGAAGTGACCCAGTACCTAGGACTGAATCGTCGAAGACGACACGGCGTTCTACCTACACGCTGGAAAGTACTCAAGCACCGTCGCGAAGAAATTCGGTCTAACACCGACTGCGGTCCCAACTCCCTACCGCTACGGGAACAACAGTAGCGCCTCCACAAAACTCCCCGCGAAACAAATCCAGGAGTATCAACAGAAGCTCGGCTGCCTACTATTCGCAGCAGTAACCTGCCGACCCGACCTATCCTATAGTGCGAGTCAGCTGGCGACACATCTGAAGCAGCCGCAACAGGAAGATCTCGAAGAACTCAATCGAGCGCTACTCTACTTCGTCTCCACGCCGACGATCGGGCTCACCTACAGCAAGGCAACAACACCGTCCGTACACTACTCGGATACGTCGACGCCGACCACGCGGGAGACAGCGAAAATCGACGGTCTAGGACGGGCTACATCTACCGACTAGAACCTATCGGAACTATCTCCTGGCAGTCGAGCAAGCAGGAGTTAATCGCACTATCCTCGGCTGAAGCAGAGTATATCGCCCTTTGTACTGCGACCAAGGAAGGACTCTACCTACGAGAGTTACTCGAAGAAGCGAAGATCGCGACCCTGCCCGCCTTCTCACTCCTCTGCGACAACCAATCTGCGATCAAAATCGCGAACAAGGACGGCTTCGCCAACCGAACCAAGCACATCGCCCTGCGGTACTTCTTCGTCAAGGATGAAATCGCGAAGGGGAGACTTCAACTCAGTTACTGCCCGACGACAGAAATGGCCGCAGATTATCTGACGAAGAAATTGGCGAAAGCAAAATTCGACTACTGCATGCTCCTAACCGGGCAAACAAACGTCACCGGATCTGAACACTCCAGCACTCCAGAAACGAAGGGGAGTGTTGGAAATATCTCAAGGACTTAAGCGTTTCTGAAGTGTAACACTGTACTCGAGGAAGATTACAGGGGAGCACGCGAGTCAACGGAGGTTACACGAGGGGGCGGACAAAGAATGCGAAAGGACTCGAAAGGTCGCAACTGGAGGTTGCGACTGACCGTTACAACATCACGGATGGTAACCGAAGCGGCAATCGAGTCGCTGTGCGACTCGATAAACCGTTCCTGTAACTGTATTCTACAACTGCTTTCTTATCTTCTATATATTGCTGTATGCTTGTTTCTTTAATCAATCACTTGTTCTCACATACTAGTACAAGGGTTCAACTGCCTCAACTTCCGCTGCACTACTCCAAGTCTCAAGTCTCTACAAGCTGGGACTTAGTCTCTGCAAAAGATCCTAAGGCTTTTCTCAGCCCAACAACTTGGATATGCTGTAGCTCGTAATCTTAGCTACTGTTGTCAAACATGTGTATTTGTCATGTTTGTATAGACTGTATAGAGTCACCTCTTAGAGGATACAAAACTTAGATATATTTGTGTGTACTCTCACTTTACCATCATTCAATTATTTTGATATGGTATCACGCGTAGGTAGGATCCCCCCCCCCCCACCTACCGCTTCCGCTCATGCCCCCTAGCGCCCCTCCTGGGCCCCGTCGCGCTCCTCCCAGGCCCCGTCGCGCTCCTCCCAGGCCCCCTAGCGCCCCTCCTGGGCCCCATCGCGCTCCTCCCAGGCCCCGTAGCGCCCCTCCTGGGCTTCGTAGCGCCCCTGCCAGGCCCCGTCGCGCCCCTCCTGGGCTTCGTAGCGCCCCTGCCAGGCCCCGTTGCGCCCCTCCCAGGCCCCGTCGCGCTCCTCCCAGGCCCACTAGCGCCCCTCCTGGGCCCCGTCGCGCTCCTCCCAGGTCCCGTAGCGCCCCGTCGCGCCCCTCCTGGGCCCCGTAGCGCCCCTCCTGGGCCTCGTCGCGCCCCTCCTGGGCTTCGTAGCGCCCCTCCTGGGCCCTGTACCGCCCTCCCAGGCCCCGTCGCGCCCCTCCCAGGCCCCGTCGCGCCCCTCCCAGTCCCTCTAGCGCCCCTCCTGGGCCCCGTCGCGCTCCTCCCAGGCCCCGTAGCGCCCCGTCGCGCCCCTCCTGGGCCCCGTAGCGCCCCTCCTGGGCCTCGTCGCGCCCCTCCTGGGCTTCGTAGCGCCCCTCCTGGGCCCTGTAACGCCCTCCCAGGCCCCGTCGCGCCCCTCCCAGGCCCCGTCGCGCTCCTCCCAGGCCCCCTAGCGCCCCTCCTGGGCCCCGTCGCGCTCCTCCCAGGCCTCGTAGCGCCCCTCCTGGGCTCTTTCGCGCCCCTCCTGGGCTCCGTAGCGCCCCTCCTGGGCCCCGTCGCGCCCCTCCTGGGCCCCGTAGCGCCCCTCCTGGGCCCCGTCGCGCCCTCCTTGGGCCCTGTAGCGCCCCTCCTGGGCCCCGTCGCGCCCCTCCCAGGCCACGTCGCGCCCCTCCCAGGCCCCGTAGCGCCCCTCCTGGGCCTCGTCGCGCCCCTCCTGGGCTTCGTAGCGCCTCTCCTGGGCCCCCCGTCGTGCCCCTCCTGGGCCCCGTAGCGACCCTCCTCGGCCGCGTCGTACCCGTCGCCGCCGCCCGGCCCCGTCGTGCCCGCCCGGCGCCGTCGCGCCCGCCCGACCCCGTCGCCGCCGCCCGGCCCCGTCGCGCCCGCCCGGCGCCGTCGCCGCCGCCCGGCCCCGTCGCGCCCGCCCGGCGCCGTCGCCGCCGCCCGGCCCGGTCGCGCCCGCCCGGCGCCGTCGCACCCTGCCCGGCCCGTCGCGCTCGCCCGGCCCCGTCGCAGCCGCCCGGCCCCGTCGCACCCGCCCGGCCCCGTCGCACCCTACCCGGCCCCGTCACAGCCGCCCGGCCCCGTCGCACCAGCCCGGCCGCCGTCCCGCTCGCCCGGCCCCGTCGCACCGGCCCGGCCCTGCCGCACTCGCCCGGCCCCGTCGCCCCAGCCCGGCCCCGTCGCGCCCGCTCGGCCCCGTCGCCCCGTCCCGGCCCTGTCGCATCAGCCCGGCCCCGTCGCGCCCGCCCGGCCCCGTCGGGCCAGCCCCGGCCCCGTCCTCCTCACTGGTACGGTCCCCCCCCCCCCACCCCGCCCTGCTCCGTGCCGCCCTGCACCGCACTGCACCGCACTGTACCGCACAGTACCGCACCGCACCGCACTGCACCGCACTGTATCGCACTGCACCGCACCCCACCTAGCTGCACCGCCCTGCACAGCACTGGACTGTTCCTGATGGCGGCGGAGCTTCGCTTCGACGCTGAAGGTCAGCCCCTAGAGTTCGAGGCGTGGCTTGCCGACCTCCGCCGCCAACTCACTGGCCAGCGGCAGGATGGTGAACCGCTTTCCGCACACCTTGACGGTACGCTCCCCTGCCCAGACCCTCCTGCTATTCTGCCCGCTGACCCCACACCCACTGAGCGTGAGTCTACTGCTGCCACTGCCCGTGCGCGCTCTGTCTGGCTTTCTCGCGATGCTGTCGCCCAGCTTGCCATTAGCAACGCCCTCCCCCCGTCCGAGCGTCCTCGCTTTAGGTCCCTCACTACTGCTCAGGCATACTTAGATGCTGTCATCAAGCGCTATTCCACCCCTCCGGCTGCCTCGGTGGGTCGCCTGATCCTCCCGCTGCTCTTTCCTAACCTTGCTTCGTTCCCCACTGTCTCTGACCTCGCTGCCCACCTGCGCTCGATAGAGGAGACCTGGCGCGCCGCATGCACTGACGCACAGCTTAGAGCCCACCAGCCGCCCATTACCTCTACCCTCTACCTGCTTGCCACCCGCCTCCCTGACCGCCTTGCTGTCGCCCGCGACCGCTTCCTTAGTGTTCACCCCGCAGACCTCACCCTCACTGACTTTGTCGACACCCTAACTATGATAGAGACCCGTCACCGCTCCATCGCCCAGGCGAGCGGTGTCGTGCCGGTCCCTATCTTTCAGGGTTGTGCCCCCGCTCAGTGTACCTTCTCCGACGGCTCTGCCGCAGTGGCTGAGACTGCTGCTGCAGCGCAGGCCCGTTCTGGGAAGGGCCGCCGCCCCAAGGCTGGGCGCGGCGGAGGGGGCGGCGGGGGTGCGGGCGGGGGTAGTGGTGGGGTCGGGTCGCCTGGTGCTGGAGCGGACGAGGGGACCCTGCCCAGTCCAGCTGAGTCGCCGCCCCTGCAGTTGCAGCAGCCGCAGCAGCCGCCGCAGTCGCAGCCTTCGCAGCAGCCGCAGCAGCCGTCGCAGACGCGGCAGACGAGTGTTCTCCCGCCAGGGTGGCCCGGCGCTGGCGGTGGACGGGCGCGTGGTGGTGTGCCGCGTGGTGGCTCTGCCGGCGGGCGTTGTCAGTACCAGATCCAGACCGGTCCTCGCCGCGGTTTCGTTTGCGGTAAGATCGGTCACTCCACTCCCCGCTGCTTTCGTCGCCTGGACGACCTCTTTCGTCAACGTTTCGGCCCGTCGCCAGACCTCCCGGACTGGCACAGTTTGCTTAGTCGTCAGATTCAGATCTTTGATATGGACATGGATGCCATTGTTTCTGCTCTGCATGTGATGTATGCTGATGACTCTAGTGTGCTTCCCGCTTATTACTCACTGTTGCCTAGTGTAGGTGTGCCTAGCTTAGCCTCCCCTGCTGCGTCAGGCGTAGGATCCCCTGCTTTGTGTAGTCTTGGTGCTTCTGCCGTCGTTCCGTCGCCAGACCCCTCGGCTTCGCTTTCCTTCACCTTGGACTCTGGCGCCTCTCGGTGTTTCTTCCGCGACTCCACCACCCTGACGCCGCTTCCTGTTCCTGCTGCCGTTTCTCTTGCTGACCCCTCCGGCGGCCCGGTAGTCGCCCGCAGTTCCACCACCCTTCCCTGTCCGGCGGTTCCTTCGGGCTCTCTTACAGGTCTGCATATCCCCTCGTTCTCCAGGAACCTAGTTGGTGAGGGCTGCCTCCAGGACCTTGGCGTCACCACTACGTTCCCTGGTCACGAGCGGTATGCTGTCTGTACCGAGGCCGCCACTGGTGCCCCCCTGTCCACGTTCCCCCGGGACCCGGTGTCCGGCCTGTTCACTCTGGACACCGTGCCCCCCCCGGCTGGAGCGCCCCCTCAGGTGGCTGTGTCTACCCAGGTTGCTGCTGCCTGCTCCTGTCGCTCCCTCACTCACCCGACCCTCCTGTGGCACCACTGCCTAGGTCACCCTGCGCTCCCGCGTCTGCGTCACATGTCCCAGCACGGTCTTGTCCTTGGTCTCCCAGGTTCACTCCCCGCGTTTCCCTCCTCCCCAGCTCCACCTTGCACGCCTTGTGTCGAGGGTCGGCTTCGCCGTGCCCCTCACTCCTCCTCGTTCCCCCCTACCGCCGCGCCGCTGCAGACCCTGCACCTGGACGTCTGGGGCCCCGCCCCCGTCCCTGGACCGCGTCGCGAGCGCTACTTCCTTGTCCTTGTCGACGACTTCACTCGTTACACCACAGTCTTTCCCCTGGAGCGCAAGGCCGACGTGCCTGGCGCCCTCATCCCCTGGCTTGTCTCTGCGCGTGTCCACCGCGGTCTCCCTGTCTTGCGTCTTCACTCAGACCGTGGTGGCGAGTTTGCCTCAGGTGTCCTTGGTCGCTTTTGTCGTGCGGAGGGCATCACCCAGACGTTCACCCTACCGGACTCCCCACAGCAGAATGGGGTCGCTGAGCGACGCATCGGCTTGGTCATGGAGGTCGCTCGCACCTCCATGGTCCATGCCGGTGCACCCCATTTTCTGTGGCCGTTCGCTGTGCGCTACGCTTCTCACCAGCTTAACCTGTGGCCGCACCCTCAGCAGCCGCAGGTTTCGCCGACCCGTCTGTGGACTGGGTCTCCTGGTGACGCGTCTGCGTTCCACGTCTGGGGCTGCCTTGCTCACGTCCGTGCCTCCGGCACGGACAAGCTCACTGCCCGCACCCTTCCCTGCGTCTTCCTCGGTTTTCCCCTTGACGCGTCCGACTGGCACTTTTACCACCCGCCGTCTCACCGCTTCTTTCACTCTTGTGACGTCACCTTTGACGAGTCCGTCTCCTACTACCGCCGCTTCCCCCACCGTGGTCCCCCGGTTACCCCCCCCCTGTTCCTGGTCACCCCTTCCCCGGTAGTCCCTGCCCCTCCTCCTCCTCCTCCCCGTCCCGCCCCCTCTGGTGTCTCCCATGTCACCCCCCTTCCGTCCGTGGACCCGGTTGAGGAGTCTTCTGACTCTGGTGGCCCTCCGGTGCAGTCCTCGCCGGCCGCCCCTCCCCAGGTGTCCCCTCCCCAGTCCCCTCCACCGCCGTCCCTGCCGCCACTGCAGCCGTCTCCGTCGCCGCCGCCGCCGCTGCCGCCGCAGTCGCAGCCCCCGTTCGCTGACTCTGGGGGTGCTCGTCCCGGTCGCCCTGAGGGTGGTCCCTCTGGGGGTGCGGGTGTGGAGAGTGCCGGTGGTAGCCGAGGAGCAGCTTGCGGTCCAGGTGTCGCCGTTGTGCCGCCGCAGCAGCAGTCCCCGCCGGTGTCCGCCCTTCGCCTGCTCGGCCTTCCGTCCCCCGACCCTGCGTCGGTTCCTCCCCGACCGTCTCCTCCTCTTCCTGTCTACGGCCCTGTTTTCCCTCCGCCGGACTCGTCCCCGGCCCGTCTCCCCCCTCGTTCCCCTCCTGTGTCCCCTCCCCTGTCTCCTGACCCGACTCCTCCATCGCACGTCTGGTCTCACCGTCCCTCCCGTGCTCGTCCTGCCTCGCCTGTCCTGCGCTCCCACCCTATGTTGCTTCGTTCACACGCGTCTCGTCCTCCCCTTCTGCCGTCGCCTCCTCCGTCCTCCCTTGTTGTTGCGCCCCCCCCGCTGTCCGACTACCTTCGTGCCGCTCGTCCTCTTGTTCCTCGGGTCCTTGCCTCTCTCGTTACCGACCCGTCTGTTCCAGTCTCGTGCCTTGACGCTCTTGTCGCTGCTGTCGCTGACTTCGCCTCTACCCGCCGCCTTGACTACGCCACCGCTCTGGTCTCTGACCCTGCCTGTCCTCCGTCTGTCGGGGGTGCTCCTGCCCTTGGCAGTGACGTCCTGGAGGACCGCCAGTTCGAGCTTGCTTTCCTCTCCGAGGCTGCTCCCCATCTCTGTTCCATGCTGCTAGTCCCTGAGGGTGACCCAGACGCTTTCGACATCCCGACCCCTCGCACTTACGCTGAGGCGACTTCGGGACCCTGGGCCTCGCAGTGGATAGCTGCCATGGAGCAGGAGATGGCATCTTGGAGATCCACCGGCACCTTCGTCGACGCAGTTCCCCCACCTGGGGTGAACGTAGTCGATGGCCGCTGGCTCTTCAAGGTGAAGCGCCCTCCTGGAGAGCCGCCTGTCTTCAAGGCGCGCTATGTGGCTAGAGGCTTCAGTCAGCGCGAGGGGGTGGACTTCTTCCAGACTTTCGCTCCGACCCCAAAGATGACTACTCTTCGGGTTCTGTTACACCTAGCTGCTCAGCGTGACTACGAGCTTCACTCCCTCGACTTCTCCACTGCCTTCCTTCAGGGCAGCCTACACGAGCAGGTCTACCTGCGCCGCCCTCCGGGCTTTACTGGCACCTTCCCTCCTGGGACAAAGTGGCTCCTGCGGCGCCCCGTCTACGGCCTGCGCCAGGCTCCCCGTGAGTGGCACGACACTCTGCGTGCTACGCTTGCTGACCTGCAGTTCTTTCCGTCTTCTGCAGACCCTTCACTCTTCGTTCGTGCTGGCCAGACTCCGTTCTACATCCTCGTTTACGTCGACGACCTGGTCTTTGCCACAGCAGACAGGGACGCGCTGGCCTCCGTGAAGGCAGAGCTGCTGAAGAGACACACCTGCACTGACCTTGGAGAACTGCGCCGTTACCTTGGCTTGCAGATCTCCAGGGACAGAGCTGCGCGCACCATCACCCTGACTCAGTCACACTTGGTGCGCCAGGTCCTTCAGAGGTTCAGCCTTCAGTTCTCCTCTGCACAGCCCACCCCTCTGCCTGTAGACCACAGGCTCTCCGCTCCAGTGCCTGAGGAGTTGGTAGAGCCTAGCGGCCCCTACGCAGAGCTGGTGGGTTGCCTCATGTACCTGATGACTTGCACTCGCCCAGATCTCGCATACCCTCTCAGCATCCTGGCTCGCTTTGTGGCCACAGGCAGACACCGACCGCAGCACTGGTCTGCCGCTAAGAGGGTTCTGCGTTATCTTGCTAGTACATCGGGCATGGGGTTAGTGCTAGGAGGACGCAGGCCAGCGGTCCTTACTGGGCACACAGACGCTTCGTGGGCAGACGACGCTGAGACACTCCGGTCTACCCAGGGCTACTGCTTCAGCCTTGGCTCAGGTGCCGTCTCGTGGAGAGCTACTCGCTCCTCGTCTGTTGCACAGTCCAGCTGTGAGGCTGAGATCTACGCGGGTGCCATGGCGGCACAGGAGCTCCGCTGGCTGACCTTCTTGCTCACTGACTTAGGTGAGCGACCTAGCTCTGCCCCGGTCCTGTTCGCTGACAACAGGGCCATGATCCTCCTGTGTCAGGAGCCTCGACTCGAGGGCAGAGCGAAGCACATTCAGCTGCGGTACTTCCTCCTGCGTGAGCTACAGCAGCGACGTCAGGCTCGCGTAGTACACTTGGCCTCAGGTGCCAACACGGCTGATATCTTTACGAAGGCGCTTGCGCCTAAAGATCATCAGCGGCACTGTGTACAGCTTGGTCTAGTTCCTGTAGCCTCTCACTTGCTAGGACCTTGACTTTGTACTGTCCTTTATATGTATACTCAGACTGGACTTGTGTCCTCTCCCAGTGGCTGGACTAGTAGTGCCGCCCTGCTCTTGTGCTTGCCTTGTCTGTACTCCTTCTGACCGGTCGCTCAGACTCTTGTCTCAGAGGTTGGACTAGTAGTGCCGCCCTGAGCTGCTTGTTTAGGGTATTCCCCTATGCAGTCTAGGGGGTGTGTCAAACATGTGTATTTGTCATGTTTGTATAGACTGTATAGAGTCACCTCTTAGAGGATACAAAACTTAGATATATTTGTGTGTACTCTCACTTTACCATCATTCAATTATTTTGATACTAAGGTTGTTTCTTCTCACAACGTTCTATTCTACGAAAGTCTCATCTTGAAGTAGTTCCGAGTTGATCACCTTAGGGGAGCTGTCACTGGATCGAATAAGGTCTGCTCAATGTTGCACTATCGATCAGTACAAGGTGTTTTTATACATTCGGATTACATCAGGTAACCAGGTTTATCCTATCGAAAGAAAGTAAACCGTTTTAGAAATAGAATCACGCTGTATACAGCCACGCAAGACTTATGGCTTCAAGGGATTACGGCGGGAACACACTAGATATAGCGCGTCAGTACATCCCAAGCCTAGTCGGGGATACAATTATGATAAAATCAAAAGGCAAAGGATAATGGACAATGAGGAATAGGAAACTAAATAAGATGAGATAAAGAACAAAGGTGTCACAGGATCGAAAGCGCTGTGCGTAGTGCGGAAGAGAATGTAAACTATAGAATGAATATTGAATGACAATCCCGAGGAACAACACAATTTAAAGGCGAGCACTCGCGAGTAGGGTCTCTGCTAGGATTTTAGGCCGTTTGAAAATCAGACTTGGCTTTAAAATTTCGTGTGGCCGTCATACAAGACTTAACGAATGTCTGAGAAATCAGGCATAACTTAAAGCACGGTCTTAAATTTAGACGATTCTTTAAACTACCAAAACTATTGCAAGCATATTGCTACTAGCATATTTAAGCAAGAAACTTCGTCGCGCGCGATTTTGACTTCGAATGTTTACGTTTCCGTCTTTCATGCAAGACCCCGATTCTCACATGGGGCGCTTGACTGTGGGGTGACGTGTTGCACCGAGGGCGAAGGGGAAGTGGGCGATGAAACTCACGTGACGTGTCACGTGCAGGCAGCCCTCTCTTTTGGCCCTGGCATTTTAGGGTTTGCCCCCACCCCCAAGTGGTATGGGAAGGAATGTCCCTGATGTGGGGGACTTGGCCAAAAAATTTGGGGTGCGAGGGGTGTGGGGAGGAATGTCTCTGGTGTGGGGAGGAATGTCTCTGGTGTGGGGAACTTAGCATAAATTTTTGGTATGCGAGGGGTGTGGGGAGGAATGACTCTGGTGTGGGGGACTTAGCCGAAATCTTCGGGGTGCGAGGGGTGTGGGGGGGAATGTCTCTTGCAATGGGGAACTTGAAAAGTCCCGGTCGTTAGGGTGGGGAGAGGAGGAACGTCTCAGATGAAAAGATAAGCACTATCTGAAATCTCTGACGAAGCTCTACACCGAGTCTAAAAATTTAGATGGAAACTTAGACCATTTCTGAACGTTCAGACGAAATGTTTTGGCCCATCAAAATATCAGATGAGACACAAAAAAGCTGGTCTGTTTTTCAGACCATCAGACGGATTTCGTCTGTTAAATGAGACCTTGCTCGCGAGGTCCTTCGAGCGAGGTGCAAGTCTAGCTAAAACGTGAATGTTACAGAAAGGAACCATTTCCCTCTAGAAGCAACTGTTCTAGAAGCACTAGAAGACTCGTCAAAACACGGTGAACACTCGAGTTCAGTCGTACTGTCTGCCCATCAGTCTGTGGATGGTAGGCGAATGACATCGCCAGACGGTTTCCAAGGAGTTGCATGATTTCCTTCCAAAACTTGCTAGTGAACTTTGGATCTCTGTCAGAAATCAGAGTTGTGGGGATCCCATGGAGGTAAGTGACTCGGTGGAAGAACAGTCGAGCTGCTTCTTCGGTAGTGGCATTTGCGTGCGTAGCGATGAAGTGGCCCATCCTTAAGAATTTGTCGATGACCACCATGATTGCATCGTGTCCTGCTGCCGTACGCGAGAGTCCGGTGATGAAGTCCAGGCTCACTGTATGCCAAGACTGTTCAGGAACGGGCAGTGGTTGGAGGAGGCCAAGCTTCGTCTGCTTACTACTCTTCATTCACTGGCACGTGTCGCAAGAAGTAACGAACTCCCAGACATCTTTCACCATATTCGGCCAGTAGTAATATTTGGTGACGCCTGTTAGGGTCTTGTTGCTGCCGAATCGTCCAGCTAACGTAGTATCATGATATTCCTCTAGTAGTAGCAGCTTCAAGGGTGCATAGTTAGGTACCCACAGCTTCTTAGTACCCTTCTTATATGCGAGCCCTTGGTCCCATAGAAGGAGTCTGCGTCTATCTACTGTTGGAATCTCTGGGTCAGTGTTGTAGCCGTGCTAGAAGAGGCCTTTGAGGAGATGGTTTATCCCTTGCACTTGGAGGGAGGCAAGGTTCGGCAATCTGCTAAGTGCATCGGCCTTGTTACGCAACCGAGGCTTGTACACGATGTTGTAGTTGAAGTGGGTTTCCATGAAATCCACCCACCGAACTTGACGTCGTGACAAGGTCGGTTGTGTTTTCAGGTACTTCAGGCTGCAATGGTCGGTGTAGATAGTCATTGTCGCTCCTTTCAGGTAGCAGCGCCAATTCTTAAAGTGGAGGATGATAGCCAAAGCCTCTTTGTCGTATATGGGGCAGTTCAACTACGCTCCGTGCAATTTCTTGCTAAGGTATGCAATAGTTTGCAACCCTTTGCCATGATCTTGCATGAGTACTGCTCCCACAGCTGCATCACTGGCGTCAGCTTCAAGAACATAGTCCTTATCTAGGTCAGGTAGGATCAGGATTGGTGCCGAAGTTAATTCTTGTATAAGCTTCTCCATAGCTTGCGTGTGAGTCTCCCCCCATCGAAAAGATACGCCTTTTTTCAGTAACTCCGTGAGCTAACGTAGCACGCAGCGTGTCGTGCCAGTCGCGTGGTGCCTGCCGCAGGCCGTATACTGGGCGCTAAAGGAGCCACTGGGTCCCCGTAGCAAAGGTGCCGGTAAAGCCTGGCGGACGGGGAAGCTAGACATGCTCGTGCAAACTACCCTGAAGAAAAGTTGTCAAGAAGTCGAGAGAGTGCAGCTCGTAGTCACACGGTGCTGCTACATATAGCAGCGCCTGAAGAGGAGTCATCTTCGGGGTCGGGGCAAGGTCTGGAAGAAGTAAACACCCTCGCACTGACTGAAGCCTCTGGCCACGTAGCACACCTTGAATACAGGCGGCTCTCCAGTAGGGCGCTTCACCTTGAAGAGCCACCGGCCATCGACTACGTTCACCCCATGTGGGAGAACTCCATCGACGTAGGTGCTAGTGGATCTCCGAGATGCCATCTCCACGTCCATGGCAGCTGCCCATTGGGAGGCCCAGGGTCCTGAGGTCGCCTCAGCGTAGGTGTGAGAGGTCGGGATGTCGAAGGTGTCTGGATTCCCCTCAGGGACTAGCACGATGGAGCAGAGATGAGCCGCAGCATCGAACAGGAAAGCTAGCTCAAACTCCCTGTCCTATGGGACGTTATTGCCAAGGGCATGTGCACCCCCGACGGACAGAGGACAAGCAGGGTCAGAGACCAGTGCTGTGGCATAGTCATGGCGGCGGGTAGAGGTGAAGTAAGCGACAGCAGCGACAAGAGCATCAAGTCTCGAAACAGGAACATACGGGTCGGTAACAAGGGAGGCAAGGACCCGAGGAATAAGAGGACGAGCGGCACGAAGGTAGTCAGACAGAGGAGGCGGAGTGACAACGAGCGACGACGGAGGAGGCGAGGGGAGGAAGGGAGGAGGAGACGCGTGGGAACGAAGCAACATCGGATGAGAGCACTGGACAGGAGAGACAAGATGAGCACGAGAGGGACGATGGGACGAGAAGTGGGATGGAGGCGTCTAGCAAGAAGACATAGGAGGAGTCACAAGAGGAGAACGAGGGGGGAAACGAGCTGGGGACAAGTTTGGCGGAGGAAACACAGGGCCGTAGATAGGCAGGGGAGGCAGCGGCAAGGGAGGCGCAGGCAGGTGGTTAGGGGAGGGAAGGCCGAGCAGGTGAATGGCGGACACTGGTGGGGACTACTGCTGTTGCTGCTCCACGCCGACACCAGAACCTCAAGCTGCACCACGGCTGCCTTCGGAACGCTCCACTCAAACACCCCCAGAATGAGAACCCTCTCCAGTAATGGTGCCACCCTCAAGACCGCTGGGACAAGCCACGACAGTAACCCCTGGACTAGCACCCCTAGAACTAGCACCCACAGGACCAGCACCCTCCTCAACGCCCGCACCCCAAGAGCTCGCGGACGGCAGCTGCGGCTGCGGCGGCTGCTGCTGCGGCTACAACGACGGCTGCGACTGCTACTACAACGGCGACGGCGGCGGCTGCTGCGACGGCGGAGGAGGAGACACCGCGGGAGAAATAGGTGGCGAGAACTGTGCCGCGGGCCCACCAGAGTCAGCCGACTCCTCGACGGGGACAACCGACGGGACGGGAGTGAGGTGATTCCCACCAGATGAAGCAGGGCGTGTAGGGAGGGGAGCAAGGGCCACCGGGGAAGTGGGAACCAGAAACAGGGGCGGGGAAACCGGAGTCCTCGGTGAGGGAATCGGTGGTAGAAGGAGACAAACTCGTCGAAAGTAACGTCAAATGAATGAAAGAAGCGGTAAGACGGCCGGTGATAAAAGTGCCTGTCAGACGAGTTAAGGGGGAAACCAAGGAAGACACAAGGGACAGTGCAGGCAGTGAGCTTGTCCATGCCAGAGGCACGAACGTGAGCAAGGCAGCCCCAGATGTGGAACGCGGACGCGTCACCAGGTAACCCGGTCCAGAGAAGGGTCGGCGAAACCTGCGGCCGCTGGGAGTGCGGCCACATGTTAAGTTGATGAGCAGCGTAGCAAACGGCGAACGGCGACAGAAAATGGGGTGCACCGGCATGGATCATGGAGGTACGAGCCACCTCCATGACCAAACCGATGCGTCGCTCAGCGACCCCATTCTGCTGCGGGGAGCCCGGTAGGGTGTACAGCTGGGTGATGCCCTCCGCACGATAGAACTGTCCAAGCCGACAAGAGGCGAACTCGCCGCTACGGTCGAAGTGGAGACACAAAACAAGGAGACCGCGGTGGACGCACGCAGCTATGACCCACGGGATAAGAACGTCAGGCACGTCGGCCTCCCGCTCCAGGGGAAACACCGTGTTGTAGCGCGTGTAGTCATCAACATGCACTAGAAAGTAGCGCTCTCGACGTGGTTCAGGGATGGGGGCTGGGCCCCAGACGTCAAGGTGAAAGGTCTGGAGTGGTGTGGTGGCAGGGCGAAGCGAGGAGGAATGAGGAGCACGGTGCAGCCAGCCCTCGACACAGGGCGTGCACGGCGACGCAGGCAATGGAGGGAGGGCAGGGAGCGATGCAGGGAGACCTAGGACAAGATCGTGTTGAGACATGTAACGCAGACGCGGGAGTGCGGGGTGACCTAGGCGGTAGTGCCACAACAGCGACGGGTGAGTGAGCGACTGACACGAGCAAGCTCCAGTGATCTGGGTCGCTGCAGCACCTAGGGGGACGCCCTCACCGGGGGGGACGCAGTGTCAAGCGTAAACAGGCCAGACACCGGGTCCTGGAGGAACTTGGTGAGGGGGGAATCTGTGGCGGCCTCAGTACAGTCCGCGTAGCCCTTGTGGCCACGGAACGTAGTGGTGACCCCGAGGTCCTGAAGACAGCCGACACCAACTAGGTTCCTGGAGAATGAGGGGATGTGCAGGCCTGAGAGGGAGCCTGAGAGAACCGCCGTACAGGGAAGGGTGGTGGAGCTACAGGCAACTACCGGACCAGAGGAGGGGTCAACAAGTGTGACAGCGGCAGGGGCGGCAAGCGGCATGAGCGCAGTGTGGTTGCGGAAGAAGCATGCAGACGCACCTGAGTCAAGCGTGAACAAGGGCGAAGCGGTAGCAGTAGCCGGCGAAGGGCTAGCGTGGAGCCTAGGCTAAACAAGCTGGAAGGTCCTACGCCTGACGCAGCAGGGGAGCCTAGACTACACACAGGAGGCATACCTACACTAGGCAACACAGGTTAATAAGGTCCGGTCACACTAGAATCATCAACATACATGGCATGCAAGGCAGAGCAAAGCTGGTCCATATCCATCTCAAACACAGGCACACGACGACGCACCAAACTGGGCGAGTCGGAAAAGTCCGGTGCAGGGCCGGAGCGTAGACGGAAGAGATCGTTGAGGCGGCGGAAGCAGCGGGCGGCAGTGTGACTGGTACGACCACAGACAGTGCCGCGGAAGGGGCTGGTCTGGAGCTGGTACTGGCAACCCACAGCGCCGAAGCTGCCACCCATCTCTGTGGCCACCACCACCAGAGACACCGGGCCATCCTTGCGGCAGGCGGCCCCACTGTTGTTGCTCCTGCGATTGCTGCTGCTGTGGCTGCTGCTGCTGCTGCTACTGCTGCTGCTACTGCTTAGGCTGCTGCTGCTGCTGCTGCTCTGGGGCACCAAACTCGGTCCCCTCGTTGGAACCACCGTCCCCTCCCCCACCCCTACCACCCCCACCACCCTTCCCCCCACCACGCCCCCCCTTGGGGCAGTGACCCCTACCCTGACGCGGCTGCACTGAGGCCGCGGCAGTGGTCTGAGCAGCAGGGGCTGTCTCAGCAACAGCAGCAGAGATGTCAGAGTAAGTACGCTGGGAGGCAGCACAGCCCTGAAAGACAGGGACCGCTGTAGTACCGCTAGACTGAGCGATAGTGCGTTGGCGGGTCTCTATCTCAGACAGGGCGGTAACAAAGGCAGTAAGGGTGAGGTCACTTGGGTGCTGACTAAGGAAGTGGTCGCGGGCAGTGGCTAGGCGGTCCGGGAGGCGCGTGCGATGAGTTAAAGAGTAGCGCAAAGCGGCGGAGGGAAGGTACTGAGCTGGGCCTCAGTGCTAGCGGCGTGGTAGCTAGCCTCAAGTGCTCAGAGGTGAGTGGCTAGGTCAGTGATAGTGGGGAAGGCCGCGAGATCAGGGAACAGCATTGGAAGGATCAGGCGGCCAGCAGAGGCGAAAGCGGGCGTGGAGTAACTACGGCCTCTAAGAATTCCTTGGCGTTCGCTACAGCGGTGAAGCGAGGACGCTCAAACAGGGGGAGGTCGTGACTAATGACAAGCTACGCTATGGTGTCGCGCGACTCCCAGACAGCGCAAGCAAGCGCATCAATGGAAAAGGCCTCACGCTCAACAATGGTGGGGGCATCAGGGAGGGCAGCGGGCGCGGGGGGGTAGGGAAGCTAGCCATCGACATGAACAGCAGGGAGTAACCGTCATGGCGCTGACCTGTCAGGTGACGGCGAAGGTCGAAAAGCCAGGCATCGAAGTCGATCGCCCAGCCCTCCGCGTCCAGGCGGAGCGCAACGTCCGCCATCTCACGACCTCAGCTACACGGCGACACAGCTCCATGGCAGGGCAGCGGCACGGCAACACGGCGACTCGGGGGCATGGAGGCATGGCGTCACAGTGGCACGGCGGCACGAAGACACGGCGACACGGCTACTCGGTGGCACGGCGGCACGACGGCATGGCACAGCAGCACAGCAGCAGCGCAGGATGCTGGGGCCGTCAGGAACAGGGGTCGACTCGAACAGGGGCCGGAGAGGAAGGGGCGGCGAGCAAGCACGGGCCGGCAAGCTAGGGACGGTGAGTAAGGGGCGTAAGGGGCCAGCAGGGCGCAAAGGGCAACGGGGCCAGCGGGGCGCACAGGGCTAGCGGGGCGCACGGGGCCAGCAGGGCGCTCGGGGTGTGCGGGGCGCAAGAAGGGCCAGCGGGGCGCACAGGGCTAGCGGGGCGTGACTGGGTGCCAGCGGGGCATACGGGGCTAGTGGAGGTCGACGGGGTCAGCGGGGCGCGAACAGGGCCAGCGGGACGGACGGGTGCCAGCGGGGCGCACGGGGCTAGCGGGTCTCGACGGGGCCAGCGCGGCGCGAATAGGGCCAGCGGGGCGGATGGGACCAGCGGGGCTCGACGGGGCCAGCGGGGCGCACGGGACCAGCAGGGAGCACGGGGCATGTCAGGGCCAGTGGGGCTCGACTGGGCCAGCGGGGGGCAAACAGGGCCAGCTGGGCGTACGGGGCCAGCGCGGCATAAACGGGGCCAGCGAGGCGGACGGGACCAGCGGGGAGCACGGGGCTAGCGGGGCGCGAGGGGGCCAGCGGGGCGCTAAGTGGCCAGCGAGGAGCTAAGGAGCCAGCAAGGCGCTAAGGGGCTAGTGGCAACAGGCAGCTACGTGCGGCTAGGGACTAGGGGCGGAAGCGTAGGTGGGCAGGATCCTAGCCTAGCGTGATACCATCTCAACGTAGAAAAGTAACTAGAATGAGGTGGTACAAGAGGATATACCCTAAGGGGTTGTACCTTATATGAGCATGCACCTAGCTAGCCTATAACATATACAAATTACTGTCATCTCCCGGCGATAGGACCCTAGATCTTGCTAAATATTCAAGAAAAATCGTCTGGGTGGACATAAAAACGGGTGGTGATTTTTAAGCCCCATGTCCATTAATTTATTACGTAAGGAACCTGGTTTTCGTACATGTAGCATATGTTTTCGGGTCTTTGCGGAGGGGGCCTAATAGGGAGAGCAGACCAGGCCTCTGGATAGGATTAGAAGTACTCTTTCTTGTAAGGGTACTCGCTTGCTACCGCTTTTTTCTGTAAGGGTATATTTTTAAGCTACTTTGTAATATAAGGGTCCTAAATATTTGTACTTTTTCACGTAAAGGTATAACTCCAGCGCCGCCTTACAATTCATTGTAGTTATAGGATCTCGCGTGATCAGACGACTGACATGTTGCAGATTTGATGTGACAACGTGCCTTGGGCTTCACTCGACAGGGTGCGCCAAGATTTTTGTTCGTTAGTGCTGAAGTGGAGGGAATGCCACACCTCGGTAATTTTGTTGTTATGATTTCTGTGGTCATGGGATAGGGCGTATTTCTACGTAAGTGCGTTCAATACTGTTCTGTGGTCGCGAACTACCAAATCGAACCGAACAGGAATTCGCATTTTGACCCTCGGACCTCACTGTTTCGCTTTTCCTACTCCATTTCATGTTTGCTGGTACTGAACATTGTCTTGTAGAAATACGTTCTCATTCCCTAGACCCTTCCTAGTCGTGACCCTCATTTATGAGGCACTCGTAATTTCGTCAATTTTGTGAGCTGTAGGGTACTTGAGGGGCAACCCAGAGGCTTGGTTAGAAAAGTGCGCTATGCACTGACTACCCAAACGTGAACAGTGTTTGGGCTGCCTAAATAATTCATAGTTGCCCGACATGCGAGTTAAGGTGTCCAAAACACAATCTTTTTTGGAGTTAGGGCTGATGCCACCCTGAGTGGTCGTGCCCTTCTCGGTTTTATTTTTATTGTTCTTTCATTTCTTTAACTAATGTAGTGGCGGATACGACACCCCCGATACGAATTCAACATTCAAGATGTCAGGTTTTGTAACTGTGCGCATGACTTATCGAGTGAGTGGCAGCCATAAAAAAATGTAAACCATTACAGTAGCAAAAGAAACTGACGGCGGGAATCTCCGTCGTACGCGGGCAAGGGCCAGTTAAAAACTCGTGAAAACATAAATACAAGTCGCCGATATTTCGTAGGCGCGATATTCCCTCGTCGAAGTGGGTAGGGGGGAAGAGAAGGTGTGACATATCACGTCCAGGGCTTCCTTTTCGTTCTAGGCTACCCCGTAATTTCAAGGTAATTCCCCCAAGTCTGACTGGAACACACTTGGCACTGGGGAATTTAGCCGAATCCTCCGGGTTGCGAGGTGTATGGGAGGATTGTCTCCCTCCCACTCGTCCTCATCCCACTCCTCATCCCACTTGCCATCCACCCACTCCTCCCCATCCTCTTCCCACTGCCCTGCACTCTCCTCGGACCTTGATGTTCTCACCACCCCACCATCTCTCCACTCGCCCTCCCCCTCATCCACATCCCCCTGCGTCCACCTCTCCTCCATTTCCCCCAACCCTACTGCCCGCCTCCCCACGTCCTCCACCCCAAGCAGCCCAGCCCTCGCCCCACCGCCACCCGCACTCACTCTCTCCACCCTCTCCCCCACCACCACTGTTCCCTCATCCTCACCCCACGCCTCCCCTCCCACCACTGCTCCCCTCCTCTCCTCCCACGCCTCCCCTCCCACCACTGCTCCCCTCCTCTCCTCCCACGCCTCCCCTCCCACCATTTCTCCCCTCCTCTCCTCCTCCCACGCCTCCTCTCCCCCCCGGCCCCACACCCCCCCCGCCTCTCTCCTGGCATCCGCCACAGCACAGCCTGAAAGCACGTCGCCCCACCAGAACCACCGGTGCACCAACGGCTGGGGAATGGGGGGATGGGGGCATGGGGGGGGTTTGGTAAGGGGAGAGGCACTGGATACGCACTGAACTGTGCACGGACTGATACTGCGCACATGGGCAGGTGGAGTGGGCCTTCACACAAACGAGGCCTTCCAAAACAGCACAAGCAGTGGCAACACTTGCACGCAGTGGTGAACCCATCCCTTCACCCACGGCTCAGTTTGCTGCCCTGACTGCCGCCCCCCATACACCTCCATGGACCCGTTGATGCCCACAGCCACTGTGGTGAGCCCCGCAGCAGCGGCGCCCCCCAGTGCACGGCTGTAGCCGCAGTCGTCCGACACCAGCAGCACGGCGCCCACCAGCCCGCTGCGCACCGCCATCGCTAGGCCGCGCTTCAAAGCCTCGTCCGCCGCCGGGGGGGGGGGGGGGGGGGTGGTGGGAGAGAGGGAGAGGGCACACAGGAGCGAGAAAGAGGGCGGGAGGTGGGGTGATGAGGCTGCGAACTCATCACAGATGTCTTCCTCACGCTCTCACTGCTACCTTCCTCGCACCTGTCACACGCCACACCTGCCTTACCCCTCACTGCGTACCCCTCGCCACGCACCTCTCATCGCTCACCTGCGACTGCTGGCTGACCAGTCGCACGACGATGCCCCTGTCTGAGCTCGGGCATGAGCCCGTACCCGCGCTTCGGCTGCACCATGCCGCACACCGCCTGCTGGTACCGCTGCTGCTTGCCGCGATACACCTCGCGCAGCCGCCGCTGCCGCCTGGCAGGGAGGGAATGGGGGTGACGGGGGGAACAGCAACACAGAGACGAGGCAAGGGCAGGGCAGGTGATGGAGAGACGAATCTGAGAGGCTCACCCGCACTGCCAACTCGAGAAAGAGTGAGACGTGCGAGGGAAGAGGGGGGTTGGTTGGAAGCGGGGTGGGGAGGGGCAGACACAAACGAGATGTGGAATGTGGAAAGAGTAAGGGAGGGAAGGAGGGAGAGGAGTGCTAAGACGCACGGGTAGACTTTGGGAGGGAGGGGAAAGGAGGGGAAATGGGGAGAGAATGGAGGGTAGGGGAAGGAACAGGGGAGGGCTCGGGTTCAAGGTGAGGAAGGTGGAGAGGAGAGGCCAGGGGGGCAGCTGAGCACGGGGTGTTGGGCGGCAGCAGGGAGGCGCTGCGCGCCGTGATGGCTCGCCAAGGGAGGGGACCCCGGAGGGTGCCATGGCACGGCACAGACGGGGGGTGGGCAGCAGAGCAGTGGGGGGTGCGGTGGGTGGAGGAGCAGGGAGGAGAAGGGCAAGGGCGGGGGATTGGGCACACAAGGGCGTAGGGTGGGGCAGAAAAGGGCGCGGTGGGAGCCGTTGAGTGCGTAGGACCAGGCGGGCCTCATTTGGGGGTGGCGTGTTTGAGGTGTTGCAGGCGCTTCTCGTGCTCCTGCTTGTGCAGCGACACGAAATGTTTCCTCAGCGCTGCCGCACTGCTGCACCGCGCCCGCACAGCTGGCACGTGAGCGGCTCGGCGCGCTGCAGCAGCCCCTGCACCTCCAGCCGCTCCTCCTCCCGCTCCCCTCCTCGCGCACCCAGGCGGGCACGAAGTCGAAGGCGTGGCGGTTGGCGTACGCCAGCACGTCCACGGGGTCGCCGAAGCTCGCCGCCAGGTCCCTCAGCTGCAGCGTCACGTCGAACGGCTCGGCACGCTCGGGCTGCACATTGTCCAGGTTCCACAGCACCACCGCACGCTGCCCCTCCGCACCTTCCCCCCCGCCCCACCTTGCGTGAACCTCGCCACCCCCGCTACCCCCGCCGCACCTTCCATGACCCCCATCCCTCGCGCCTCTCCAGCCTCCCCTTCGCGCAGCACTGCGCCCTCCGCCATGGCTGCGCGCGCCAGCTCGCCATGCCCCGCAGAGGCGATTCCTCCAAAACCCCCCCGCTCCCTCCGCCCCCCCCCCCCCCCCCCCCCTCCCGCTCCCAACACTAGCCTCCGCCCCGTCGCACTGCCGTCCCGCGCTCCGCCATCCACCCTCTCAACCCCCTCAGCGCCTGCGCCCGCCGTTGAGAATGCCCGCGCACGGAGCGGAGACGAAGCCGCGGGCGCAAGGGAATGGGGGCGTGCAGCAGCGAGTGCACGGGCGCAGCAGCGAGGGCGAGGAGCGGCGGGCGCAACCGCAGCCCGCAGGGCGCAGGCGGTCGTGCGACGTCTGTTGCTCGTCGCGATGCAATGGCCGATCACAGGCGTCGCAGAAGTAGACTGCGGAGAACGAGCGACGCAGTGGGCGAGGATGCGCAGTTGCGTGGCAGTGCGCCGAGCGCGCGCGGGGAGCGATGGAAGGGCGAGAGGAGGAGCATGTGGGCGACGCGGCACGGGGGGAGGCGCAAGGGCAAGGGCGAGGGGCGAGGGGCGATCGCCCTACCGCCGGGAAACCTTGAGCAGGAAATAGGGCGATGGAGGGGCATGTGTCTTTTGAGTGGTGCTCACTCGGACCTTGAGCAGGCGATAGGACGATGGAGGGGCATGTGTCTTTTGAGTGGTGCTCACTCGGACCTTGAGCAGGCGATAGGACGATGGAGGGGCATGTGTCTTTTGAGTGGTGCTCACTCGGACCTTGAGCAGGCGATAGGACGATGGAGGGGCATGTGTCTTTTGAGTGGTGCTCACTCGGACCTTGAGCAGGCGATAGGACGATGGAGGGGCATGTGTCTTTTGAGTGGTGCTCACTCGGACCTTGAGCAGGCGATAGGACGATGGAGGGGCATGCGCTCGGAATCCAGAAAGCGCGGTGCTCGCCGCACTATCTGCCTCCGCCTCCCAATGGCCCTCGGAATGCGGCGCGCCTCACGAAGCCGAGAGGTACGCTCGAGAATCGTGGATGAACCAGCAGAGCTCGTTTCGGTCAAAACCTGCCCAGCTGCTCTCCAGTGCGGACTGAAGACCTACCATACCCTACCCTATCCTACCCTACCCGACTCTCACGACCTTCTAATTCCATCAGGGCGTGATGTTTGTCGGTACCAAGCTGCGTGTCAGACTCGCTTCGTGTCATCTAAGTCAGTCTGACACCAAATGACAGTTCAACTTCATGTCAAGCTGGCTCGCTCTGATTGACACCGGCCACGAACGACCGTAGCGGCGGCTGGGTTGAGCCGACATGAGAATTTTAGGTGTCGAAAGATCCGTTGAGAACTGGAACGCGCCTGGACACGCCCTCACCTTTTGGCTTTCTGAGGGTTCGCACTAATTCCGCGCCTGCGTCAGCCACTAAAGAAGAAGCGCGGCTCACAACACGCGAAGCAGCGCGCGAGTTGCCGCAGGTGACGCGCGACGACTTTGAGCCCGATTACGCCACTGGCGCTTAGACTTAGAAACAAAGTAGGAGCAAGGCGCCACGGAATCAGGTAGATCAACCTTCATCGTCCCGAGCGGGCAATGAACTCTGCTGCTCTGCTGCCGCGCTGCGACCCCTAACAGCCGAGTAGCGGCGAGCAGCGAGCGCGCCTCCCTGCGAGGCGTCCTGCGGCCCGCTGACAGCGTGCCGCACGCGGACTCCCTCTGCCTCGCTGCGCGCGTCGCTGCGTCGCGGCCTACGAGCAGCGCAGGTGAGTCTCCTGCCGCCCCCTGCTCCTCGCTCACCCGCCGTCGTCCCCTGCATCTCGTTCCCTGCATCTCGTCCCCTGCATCTCGTCCCCTGCATCTCGTCCCCTGCATCTCGTCCCCTGCATCTCGTCCCCTGCATCTCGTCCCCTGCATCTCGTCCCCTGCATCTCGTCCCCTGCATCTCGTCCCCTGCATCTCGTCCCCTGCATCTCGTCCCCTGCATCTCGTCCCCTGCATCTCGTCCCCTGCATCTCGTCCCCTGCATCTCGTCCCCTGCATCTCGTCCCCTGCATCTCGTCCCCTCGCCCCTCCCTCTGCGGTTTGCCTTCTGTCCGTCCGTCGCTACCCTTCCCCCGTTTCCTTTTCCCGCCGCCTCTTCTTCCCACACACCCACCAGCCGCACCCCCTCTCCCCCCTCCTAACGCCACTCCTTGCCGTCGTCCTCCCCATTCCCACTCTCACCTACTCCCTCCCTCCTCCTTACCCCCACACCCCATCGCCTTACCCCCACACCCCATCGCCCTACCCCCTGCCTGTAGCTCGTGTCCCTCCCCTGTCAGCCCCTCGCCTCCGCGTCCCCAGATTCTCCCGCGTTGCTCTGCTGCTCTGCTGCTCCCCTCAACGCCCTTGTCCGTCCCCTCTTACTCCCTCCCACCACCATGCACACCTGCCCTCACCTGCCCTCACTTACCCTCACCTGCCCTCACCTGCCCTCACTTACCCTCACCTGCCCTCACCTGCCCTCACTTACCCTCACCTGCCCTCACCTGCCCTCACTTACCCTCACCTGCCCTCACCTGCCCTCACTTACCCTCACCTGCCCTCACCTGCCCTCACTTACCCTCACCTGCCCTCACCTGCCCTCACTTACCCTCACCTGCCCTCACCTGCCCTCACTTACCCTCACCTGCCCTCACCTGCCCTCACTTACCCTCACCTGCCCTCACCTGCCCTCACTTACCCTCACCTGCCCTCACCTGCCCTCACTTACCCTCACCTGCCCTCACCTGCCCTCACTTACCCTCACCTGCCCTCACCTGCCCTCACTTACCCTCACCTGCCCTCACCTGCCCTCACTTACCCTCACCTGCCCTCACCTGCCCTCGCCACCCTCTCCCGTGCTGCGTGCAGCTCGTGTGGAGGCGAGCCACCCATCGCAGCACAGGAGGTCAGGCGCAGGCGCAGGAGATCAGGGGGGTGCAGGAGGTGAGCGACAGGCGCTGTGCGCTGGGCGTGGCGTGGCATGGCCAACTTCCGCACGGTGGGGCAGCGCGTGCTGTGCCCGGCCACGAACTGCATCGACATCAGCAACGCGCTGGAGGAGGCGGTGGTTAAGATGCCGCGCCTTGGGTTCGGCACGTACATGGTGAGGCGCGTGCACGGTGAGGCGCGTACATGGTGAGGCACGTACATGGTGAGGCACGTGCGTGGTGAGAGCAGTAGGCACGTGCATGGTGAGAGCAGTAGCCACGTGCATGGTGAGAGCAGTAGGCACGTGCATGGTGAGAGCAGTAGGCACGTGCATGGTGAGAGCAAGGGTGGGCATGCAGTTGGCAAGAGCGGGATTGGGCCCATGGTGAGGCGCCTTGCTGTTCCGCTGTGATGCCATGTATGTGGCACCCATGACGCCGTGATGCCATGTATGTGGCACCCATGACGCCGTGGTGCCATGTATGTGGCACCCATGACGCCGTGATGCCATGTATGTGGTACCCATGACGCCGTGATGCCATGTATGTGGCACTCATGACGCCGTGATGCCATGTATGTGGCACCCATGACGCCGGAAAGGGCGTCTGCCATGAAGCCACGCGTGGGTGGCATGCTGCCGTGCCTTCTCCTCCCACTGCCCATCTCTCCCTTCTCATCCCCGTGGCCACTCGCTTGCCCACTTAGCCTCTCAATCATCACCCCACCTTGCAGCGTGGCTCACTTATAGTCCTGCCTCCCCCCCCTGCGCGCTCCCCCCTGATCATGCCTCCCTCACTACCCGCTTCGATGCCCAAGCCATCTCGTTCTCCCAGAAGATCACCCGCAGTAGCGCAGCTCGCGCTCCTCATTCTCCTCTCGTCGCACCTTCCCCTCCACGCCGCTCAACAAGGCCTCGTGTTGGTGCCGCCACCCCCTGACGACAGCACGCCGATTGCCGCCCCACCTGCGGCGAGGCAACTTGCCGCGTCATCTTCGATCCCCCACAGCAACTTGCCGCGCGGTTCCGCTGACGTGGAAGAGGCCTACTCTGACGTGTCCTCGCTGTCAATCGGCCTAGCGAACAGTACGATCCCGTCGCTGGAGCATGCTGACGTGGAAGTAGTGGTCCCCAGGCGCGCGGGCGACGACGGGGAGGATGCATCAAGGAGCGGGCGGGAGGCGAGAGACGGGGAAGAGGGAAGGGGCGGAGGGAGGGGAGAAGAGGCGGGATTCAAGAGCATGGACGCGATGCTGCAGTGGGCCATAGGTGGGCATGTTGCAGTGGGCCATAGGTGGGCATGGTGCAGTGGGCCATAGGTGGGCATGGTGCAGTGGGCCATAGGTGGGCATGGTGCAGTGGGCCATAGGTGGGCATGGTGCTGTAGGCCATAGGTTTGCATGGTGCAGTGGGCCATAGGTGGGCATGGTGCAGTGGGCCATAGGTGGGCATGGTGCAGTGGGCCATAGGTGGGCATGGTGCAGTGGGCCATAGGTGGGCATGGTGCAGTGGGCCATAGGTGGGCATGGTGCAGTGGGCCATAGGTGGGGATGGTGCAGTGGGCCATTGCTGGCCATGGTGCAGTAGGCCATAGGTTTGCATGGTGCAGTGGGCCATCGGTGGGCATGGTGCAGTGGGCCAGAGTAATGCGAGTCACTCTGGTGCTGACTGTGTTTCGATGCATTGTTTTTCACATGCACACGCCCAAGGACGTTAAATTTCGTTTATTTATGGTTGTCCAACATGCGTGCATGGGTGCGCACCTGCCATGCCCACGCGTCCCCAGAGCGGTCGGACCCAGTGGCGTTGCAGCAGCGCGCCAAGGAGGTGTCGGAGCTGACGGCTGAGGAGCTGGAGGCAAAGAGGAAGCACATCCGGGTGAGAGGCGAGAGGAAGCACATCTGGGTGAGAGGCGAGAGGAAGCACATCCGGGTGAGAGGCGTGTGCGCGTGAGACACGCATGTGTGACAATAGGTCTACTTTCATGCACTTCTGTGTGTCGGTTTTTACTGTGTCCGTGTGTAGGCATGCATCGTCCCATCCTGCCCCACGCCCTGCTGCCCCACGCCCTGCTGCGTCACGCCGTGCTCCCGGCGCTCACCAGGACGTGCTGGACGCCATGCGCATGCCATCGGATGCGGAGCTCATGCGCACAGCCATCGCTGACATCCAGCCCGCTGCACTGACTGCTGCAGCAGCGGTGCATGTGGCGGGGGCGGCAGCAGAGCAGGCAGCGTCAGAGGCGCATGTGCATGTGCTGCGGGCGCTGCATGAGCTGTCGGAGCTGGTGGAGCCCGTCCACAACGCCAACGGTGGGCGCTGCTCATGCTGCCCGCTGCTCGTGCCGAGAGTTGTTTCTTGCCGATTTCCAGACTGTACATTGCCCAACCCTCTTTGGCTTATCCTTGGCCCATCTTCCGTTCTTCTCAAGGCAGCTGGCCTCATCATTCCAGTCTGTTTCCGCCCCGTTTCCCCTCCCTCCCCCCCCCCCACTCTCCCTCAGACCTGCACAAGCTGGGCGGCCTGGAGCCTCTTGGCGGGCTGCTGGGGCACGAGAGCGGTGAGGTGCGCGGCATGGCGGCGCTGGTCCTAGGCAAGGCGGTGCAGAACAACCGCCAGGTGCAGCAGCAGGTCAGGCGGAAGACGCATCTCATGCGTGCCTCACGTCATGCTTACCATGTGCTGACGTCGGGTGGCCACGCACTCATTCCCTCCGCCCGCACCTTCCTTCCCCCTTCCGTCCCTCCCCTCCCGCTTCATGCACTCACCTCCTTCCCCCCGCTCGTCTGTGCTCGCCACATGCCATATCCCAGGCGCTGGACTCGGGTGTTCTGGCTCACCTCTTCGCCCGCCTGCGTGCCCCCCACCCCGTCCCCCCGCTGGGCGAGGAGGAGCACTCTCGCCTGCTGTTTGCGCTCTCTGCTGCCATCCGCGGCCACATGGCGGCGCTCGATTGGTTCTACAGCCACGGCGGCGTGGGGCTGCTGGCGCGCCTGCTCTCCCTGCCGTCCTCCCCCCCTCGCCTGCGCCGCAAGGCGCTCTTCCTGCTGGCGGGCCTGGCGGAGAGTGGCGGGCGAGGGCCAGGGGGTGAGGGGGCGGGGGCGGATGTGGAGGGAGAGCAGGAGGGAGGAGAGGGAGTGAGGATTGTGGGAGGGGCGACAGGTGAGGAGAGCAGCAAACAAGGGGTGCGTGCAAATGGGGAGGGGGTGCAAGGAGGGGCGGAGGGGCAAGGAGGAGAGGAGAGGTTGGCAGATGAGGGGCTGATGAGGGCCGTGGTGGGGCTGTTGAAGGGGGGGGGAGGGGAGGGGGACGCAGCAGATGGTGGGGGGGAGGGAGGGGCTGGGCAGGGCACGGTGTGGAGGCGGAATAAGGACGGCAGCAGCACGTGGGACTTGGACATGCTGGACAAGGTGGGTGGCCTAAGGGTGTGTGAGCTGGGCTGTGGACTGCAGTACATGTGATGAGAGCGCCACTACTCTTGGCATGCTGTTTCCTTTCCTGTAAGCAAAGTCACATGGCGTGGCGGACCGAAATCTGTCCAAGGCGAACCTCACTCTCCTAGGTCTACTTTCTTTTGCTGATTGCCATTCTTGAATATGCCCACCCTCTCTCCCCATGTCGCTCACCCCCCCCCTGCAGGCCACCGCAGCACTGCACGGCCTGCTGGCGGCAAGCCCCGCCACCCAGGCTGAGCTGCTGCGGTGCTGCCCCACGGCCAGCGCGGTGGGCAGAGTGAGGGAGGCGCTGCAGGCGCACATAGGCGCGCTGCAGCAGCGGGGGGACGACGCGGAGTATGAGGGCGAGGTGGAGCAGCGGTTGGGCGCGCTGCTGAGAGCAGTGCAAGATGCTCAGGGTAGAGAAATAGGATGATGTCGTGAAACGAGAAGTATGATAGATGTCGTGAAAAGAGAAATAGGATGATGTTGTCAAGATACACGCTGGGGTTGCCCTTGGTCCTCGCAAAAGGATCACAGGTGCAGTGCCTGAGGGGTTATGGGCGCTCTTACCCGCTACTTGGGGCGAATTCCGACGAAGTAGGATAAGAATCAGAAATGCCAAATCCATTCTTTATCCCTTCCGTTCTATTACGCCAATATCAGAAACGAGGGCAGCAACCTCAGCATTGTGTTAAAGTAAGAACTGAATAAATGAACTAGGAGAAACTTAGAACAAATACTAATTGGTTGTACTCACTAGAAGCATACCTCAGTCTAGCCTATAACTTCTACATAGCTAATATATATAAGTTGACACACCCCCTAGGCTAGACAAGGGGTGACGCTAAGCAAGAAGCAAACAGCTCAGGGTGGCACTACTAGTCCAACCACTGAGGCAGGGGTCTGGAGACCAGTCAGCAAGAGTACAAACAAGACTAAAGCAAGCCAGGGCGGCATTACTAGTCCAGCCACTGGAGGTAAGGCCACAAGGCTAGTCTGACAGGTACATATAATAGAGTACACAATCAGGATCCTAACAGGTGAGTAGCTACAGGAACAAGACCAAGCTGTACACAGTGCCGCTGATGATCTTTAGGCGCAAGCGCCTTAGTAAAGATATCAGCTGTATTGGCACTTGAGGCCAAGTGAACTACGCGGGCCTGGCGGCGCTGCTGTAACTCGCGCAGGAGGAAGTACCGCAGCTGGATATGCTTCGCTCTGCCCTCAAGCCGAGGCTCCTGACACTGGAGAATCATGGCCCTGTTGTCAGCGTACAGAACCGGGGTAGAGCTAGGCCGCTCACCTAAGTCTGTGAGCAAGAAGGTCAGCCAGCGGAGCTCCTGTGCCGCCATGGCGCCAGCGTAGATCTCAACCTCACAGCTGGACTGAGCAACAGACGACGAGCGAGTGGATCTCCAAGAGATAGCACCCGAACCAAGGCTAAAACAGTAGCCCTGCGACGACTTGAGCGTCTCTGAGTCGTCTGCCCAAGAAGCGTCTGTGTTCCCAGTAAGGACCACTGGCCTGCGTCCTCCTAGCACTAACCCCATGCCCGATGTACTAGCAAGATAACGCAAAACCCTCTTAGCAGCAGACCGGTGCTGAGGTCGGTGTCTGCCTGTAGCCACAAAGCGAGTCAGGATGCTGAGAGGGTATGCGAGATCTGGGCGAGTGCAAGTCATCAGGTACATGAGGCAACCCACCAGCTCTGCGTAGGGGCCACTGGGCTCTACTGGCTCCTCAGGAACGTGAGCGGAGAGCCCATGGTCTACAGGTAGAGGTGTGGGCTGTGCGGAGGAGAACTGAAGACCGAACCTCTGAAGGACCTGACGCACCAAGTGTGACTGTGTCAGAGTGATGGTGCGTGCTGCTCTGTCCCTAGCGATCTGCAGGCCAAGACAGCGACGCAGCTCTCCAAGGTCAGTGCAGGTGTGTCTCTTCAGCAGCTCGGCCTTCACAGAGGCCAGCGCGTCCCTGTCTGCAGTAGCGAAGACCAGGACGTCTATGTAGACAAGGATGTAGAACAGAGTCTGGCTGGAACGCACAAACAGCGACGGGTCAGCAGAGGACGGAAAGAACTGCAGGTCTGCTAACGTGGCACGCAGCGTGTCATGCCACTCACGGGGAGCCTAACGCAGGCCGTAGACCGGGCGCCTGAGAAGCCACTAGGTCCCAGGGGGGAAGGTACCAGTGAAGCCCTGTGGTCGGCGCAGGTAGACCTGCTCGTGTAGGCTGCCCTGAAGAAAGGCAGTAGAGAAGTCGAGGGAGTGAAGCTCGTAGTCGCGCTGTGCTGCTACGTGTAGCAGCGCTCGAAGAGTGGTCATCTTCGGGGTCGGGGCGAAGGTCTGGAAGAAGTCAACGCCCTCGCGCTGACTGAAGCCTCTGGCCATGTAGTGCGCCTTGAAGACAGGCGGCTCTCTAGGGGGGCGCTTCACCTTGAAGAGCCACCGACCATCGACTACGTTCACCCCAGGCGGGGGAACTGCGTCGACGTAAGTGCCGGTGGACCTCCAAGATGCCATCTCCTGCTCCATGGCAGCTATCCACTGAGAGGCCCAAGGTCCCGAGGTGGCCTAAGTGTAGGTACGAGGGGTCGGGATGTCGAAGGCGTCTGGGTCACCCTCACGGACGAACAGCATGGAGTAGAGATGGGGAGCAGCCTCGGAAAGGAAAGCAAGCTTGTACTGCCTGTCCTCTAGGACGTCACTGCCAAGGGCAGGAGCATCCCTGACGGACGGAGGACGGGCAGGGTCAGAGACCAGAGCGGTAGCGTAGTCAAGGCGGCGGGTGGAGGCGAAGTCAGCGACAGTAGCGACAAGCGCGTCAAGGCGCGAGACAGGAACAGAAGGGTCGGTAACAAGAGAGGCAAGGACCCGAGGGACAAGGGGACGAGCGGCACAGAGGTAGTCAGAGAACGGAGGAGGTGCAACAGCAAGGGACGAGGGAGGAGGGGACGGGAGGAGGGGAGGACGAGACGAGCGGGAACGGAGCAACATAGGGTGGGAGCGCAGGACAGGAGAGATGGGACGAGCACGGGAGGGACGGCGAGACCAAACGTGGGACGGAGGTGTAGGGTCAGGGGACAGCGGAGGGGACATTGGGGGGGAACGAGGAGGAAGACGGGCTGGAGACGAGTCTGGCGGCGGGAACACAGGACCGTAGACAGGAAGGTCAGCAGGCGGTGGGGGAGACATTGGCGAGCGGTCCGGGGAGGGAAGGCCAAGCAGGCGGAGAGCGGAGACCGGCGGCGACGGCTGATGTGGCTGCTGCGACGGCTGGGCCGGAACCCTCGGGCCGGCAGAGGCAGGACGACCATCGGCGGAACCCTCAACAGCAGCACCCCTAGAACCAACACCCCCAGAGCGAGAACCACCTCCAACACCGGCGGCACCCCCAGGAGCCGCAGGACGAACACCCTCCTCCACACCAGCACCCCCAGGGGCCAAGAGCGGCGGCGACGGCAGCGTCGGCGGCAGCAGCGGCAACGGCAGCGGTGGCGACGGCGGCGGCGGCTGCGGCGGAGGCGGCGACTGCGACAGTGGAGGCGAAGACACAGGGGAAGGGGGACGCGGCAAGGACGGGCCGGGGGTACCACCAGAGTCAGCGGACTCCTCAAGGGGGACAACCGACGGGAGGGGAGTGACGTGAGAGACACCAGACGGGACAGGGCTACTGGGGGAGAGGGAGCAAGGAACAGGGGCGGGGCAACCGGCATACCGCGGTGAGGGAAGCGGCAGTAGAAGGAGACAGACACGTCAAAGGTGACGTCACGAGAGTGGAGGAAGCGGTGAGACGGCGGGTGGTAGAAAAGCCTGTCAAACGAGTCCAGGGGGAAATCGAGGAAGACACAGGGGACAGTGCGGGCAGTGAGCTTGTCCGTGCCAGAGGCACGAACGTGAGCAAGGCAGCCCCAGACGTGGAACGCAGACGCGTCACCCAGGGACCCGGTCCAAAGGAGGGTCGGCGAAACCTGCGGCCGCTGGGAGCGTGGCCACAAGTTAAGCTGGTGAGCAGCGTAGCGAACAGCGAACGGCCACAGAAAATGGGGGGCATCGGCATGAATCATGGAAGTACGGGCGACCTCCATGACCAAGCCTGTGCGGCGCTCAGCAACCCCATTCTGATGTGGCGAGTCCGGCAAGGTGTACGACTGGGTGATGCCCTCCGCACGATAGAACTTTCCAAGCCGACCAGAGGCGAACTCGCCGCCACGGTCAGAGTGGAGACACAACATGGGGAGACCGCGGTGAAGACGCGCAGCCACAACCCACGGGAGAAGAACGTCGGGCACGTCGGCCTTCCGCTCCAAGGGAAACACCGTGGTGTAGCGCGTGTAGTCGTCGACGAGCACAAAGAAGTAGCGCTCACCTCGCGGTCCGGGGACGGGGGCAGGGCCCCAAACGTCCAGGTGCAGGGTCTGAAGGGGGGCAGTAGCAGGGCGCAGCGAGGAGGAGTGAGGAGCACGGCGGAGCCGGGTTTCGACGCAAGGCGTGCACGGTGGCGCAGTTGAGGGAGGAAGGGCAGGGAGCGACGCAGGGAGACCTAAGACAAGACCGTGCTGGGACATGTGACGCAGACGTGGGAGAGCAGGGTGACCTAGGCGGTGGTGCCAGAGAAGGGACGGGTGAGTGAGGGACCGACACGAGCAAGCTGCAGCGACCTGGGAGGACGCACCAACCAGGGGGGGAAGCGGTGTCGAGGGTGAGCAGACTGGACACCGGGTCCCGGGGGAACGTCGCAAGGGGGGAACCTGACTCAGCCTCAGAACAGATAGCGAACCGCTCGTGCCCGGGGAACGTGGTGGTGACGCGAGGTCCTGGAGACAGCCGACACCAACCAGGTTCCTCGAGAACGAGGGAACATGGAGGCCTGTAAGGGAGCCCGAGGAAACTGCTGGACAGGGAAGGGACGTAGAGCTGCGAGCGACGACAGGACACGCAGAGGGGTCAGCGAGAGAGACAACAGCAGGCGTAGCAAGCGGCGTGAGCCGCGGAACGGTCGCGGAAGAAGCAGGCAGAAGCACCGGAGTCGAGAGTGAAGGACAGCGAAGCTGTGGCGGAGGCTGACAACGGAGCCGTTGCAGAGACTGGGCTAGGCAAACTAGGCAGTCCTACGCCTGATGCAGCGGGGGAGGCTAAGTTACACAACGGTGCAACACCTAAACTAGAGTACACAGTGTAATAAGACCCAGCAACACTAGAAGCGTCAGAATACAAGGCATGCAAAGCAGCACCTATCTGATCCATGTCTAACTCAAAGATCGGCACGCCCTGGCGGAGCAGGCTGTGCCACTCGGGGAGGTCCGGGGCCGGGCCAAAGCGATGACAAAAGAGATCGCCGAGGCGGCGGAAACAGAGGGCGGTCGGGTGCGGGCGGCGGGACAGAGTGCCGCGAAGAGGCCCGGTCTGAAGCTGGTACTGGCAAGTGACAGCACCGGAGCCGCCGGTAGACACTGAGCTTCGCGGGCCGCCACCACGGCCACTACCTCCGGAGGTGCCAGGCCAACCAGGCGGGAGACGGGCCCACGGCTGCGGCGACTGCTGCTAGGACGGCGGTTGCTGCTGGGATGGCGGCTGCTGCTGGTGCTGCTCCTGCTGCGGCTGGGGCTGCCGCTCCTGCCCACCGGTGGTAGTCCCCTCAGGCGGACTACCGTCACCACCACCACGACCACCACCACCTGCGCCACCACCCCTACCTCCCTGGCGACCACGGCCACCGCGCCGCGAGTGCTGCTGCGGGTGGACCGCAGCAGCCATCTCGGTGAGAGGGGTCGCCGTGGCGACCGCAGCCGAAACGTTAGTGAATGTGCACTGGGAGGGGGCACAGCCGTGAAAGATAGAGACTGCCGGCGCACCGCTCGACTGAGCGATAGTGCGCTGGCGAGTCTCGATCTCGGTGAGGGTGTCGACAATGGCGGTGAGGGTGAGGTCACCCTGGTGCTGGCTAAGGAAGTGATCGCGAGCACTAGCGAGGCGGTCTGGCAGGCGCATGGCGATAAAATAGAGCGTCATGCAAAAAGGTGGGGGGAGCGCAGTGAGCTGGGCAGCAGTGCTGGCAGTGCGATAGCGGGTCTCTAGGGCACGGAGGTGAGTGGCAAAGTCTGCGACGGTAGGGAAGGCTGCAAGGTCTGGGAATAGCATCGGGAAGAGCAAGCGGCTAGCAGAAGCAGGCGCGGGTGTGGAATAGCGGGCAATAACGGCGTCTAAGTAGGCTTTGGCCGTCTCAACAGTAGCAAAACGCGAGCGCTTAGACACAGGGAGGGCATGGCTAATAGCAACCTGAGCGACTGCATCGCGGGAGTCCCAGACCGCACAGGCAAGCGCAGTAGTAGAGAAGGTCTCACAGTCATTAGAGGAGGGGTCAGCAAGGAGGGGAGCAGGTGGGGGGGGGCGGGGGAGCAAGCCATCAACATGGACAACCAAAGAGTGGCCATCCTGGCGCTGACTTGTAAGGTGGCGGCGGAGATCGGAGAGCCAGGCGACGAAGTCAACCGCATGGCCCTCGGCGTCCAGTCGGAGCACGAAGTCAGCCATCGTGCAGGGTCAGCGGCACAGCTCCACAGCTCCGCAGGGACACAGCGACGCAGGGACATAGCGGCAGCACTATCCAGCACGGCGGCCTCGAGGCGCCCCGGCGCTGGCGAGCAGAGTAGACGGAGCTCGAGGTGGCACGGCAGGTCGAGCAGGCACGAAGAGGGGCCGGGCGGGCAGCGGTAGAGGCCAGGCAGGCGCGGCGGGGCCAGGCAGGCGCGGCGGGGCCAGGGAGGCGTGGCAGGGCTGGGCGGGCGCGGCGGGGCCAGGCAGGCGCGGCGGGGCCAGGTAGGCGCAGAGGGGCCAGGCAAGAGCAGCGGGGCCAGGCAGGCGCGGCGGGGCCAGGCAGGCGCGGAGGGGCCAGGCAGGCGCGGCGGGGCCAGGGAGGCACAGCGGGGCCAGGGAGGCGCGGCGGGGCCAGACAGGCGCGGCAGGGCCAGGCAGGCGCGGCGGGGCTAGGCAGGCGTGGTGGGGCCAGGGAGGCGCGGCGGGGCCAGACAGGCGCGGCGAGGCTAGGCAGGCGCGGCAGGGCCAGGCAGGCGCGGAGGGGCCAGGCAGGCGCGACGGGGCCAGGCAGGCCGCGACGGGGCCAGGCGGGCGCGACGGGGCCAGGCAGGCCGCGACGGGGCCTAGCAGGCGCGACGAGGCCAGGCAGGGCGCGACGGGGCCGGAGCGGGCGCGACGGGGCCTAGGAGGCACGACGGGGCCCAGGAGGGACGCGACGGGGCTAGGAGGCGCGGCGCGGCCCAGGAGGGGCGCGACGGGGCTAGGAGGCGCGAGGGGGCTAGGAGGCGCGACGGGGCCCAGGAGAGGTGCGACGGGGCTAGGAGGCGCGACGGGGCCCAGGATGGGCACGACGGGGCCAGGAGGGCGCGACGGGGCCAGGCAGGGTGCGACGGGGCCTAGCGGGCGCGACGGGGCCTAGGAGGCACGAAGGGGACCAGGAGGGGCGCGACGGGGCTAGGAGGTGCGACGGGGCCCAGGAGGGGCACGACGGTGCGAGGCGGGCGCGACGGGGCCAGGCAAGGCGCGACGGGGCCTAGCGGGCGCGACGGGGCCTAGGAGGCACGACGGGGCCCAGGAGGAGCGCGACGGGGCTACGAGGCGCGGCAGGGCCCAGAAGGGGCGCGACGGGGCTAGGAGGTGCGACGGGGCTAGGAGGCGCGACGGGGCCCAGGGGGGATGCGGCGGGGCCTAGCTAGGGTACGGGCGGAAGCGGTAGGTGGGGGATTCTAACCTACGCGTGATACCATGTTAAAGTAAGAACTGAATAAATGAACTAGAAGGAGAAACCTAGAACAAATACTAGTTGGTTGTACTCACAAGAAGCATACCTCAGTCTAGCCTATAACTTATACATAGCTAATATGTATAAGTTGACACATTGTACAGGCGCAACTGATTGGCTGCCCCTACCAGCACATTTGGTGCAGCCAATAGAGAGCGCCAATAAATGTTGTGTGTCTGAGCGTGTAGAACGAATTGACTAGAATACAAGTGAATATAGCATAAGGGGTTGTACTCTACATCAGGCCTCTGGATAGGCATTGAAGTCAGGGCCTCAGATTCGTTTTGGGGCACGCTGATCGCTCAGGGTCCCCCCCCCCTTGCCTCACTGTTTTTTCAGGCCTCGCAAAGAAACTTACGCTGATCAATCAGGGTGTTGTAAAAATTTTGCGCTGAAAAAACAGAGTTACCTATTAAAAACACACTGTTCAACTAAATGCCCATTATTATTATATTTTTAAAGACAAGGGTTTACAATTTACATGGGCATACTAGGACCTACTTAAGCATCCTCCTCTGCCTACACGCTGTCGTGGACTACAGGGGAATCGTCCTCCTTCTCTTTCCCTTTCCTACTCTTCTGGGCTCTGCTCTGTGGGGCAGTGCTATAGGGCTTCCTCTTCTTATAGGCTCTCCAGATGTCAATGATGGCATCCCAGTCTGGGTCGTAGTCTAGCAGGCTCATACACATCAAGTGTCCAAGGCGTGAGTCCTTCATGCTGCCCCGCAGCCAGCTCTTGATCACATTCTGGCGGGAGAACCCTCGTTCACATTCCACTGTGCTCAGGGGAAGAACTGCCGTAGCGCACCACAGCTTGATGAGATTGGGGAAGCTATCCTCCCAGTCTGGAGACTTCAGCATGGTCGTCAAGCCGGTGTAGAAACCCTTGTCACCCTTTGGCAGGGCGGCAAGGACGGGGCAGAAATGGGGGATCTCCAGCACAGCCGCTCGCTTGTTGATGCCTGCCAGTTGGGGAAGGGTAGGAGGGAGAACGAGGTGAGTACTAGTACAGTAGGGTAGAGCGGACAACATCAACAAATCGTGCAAGCCTCGGTGTTAAAAACAGGTGAGATACCTGGAAGAATTTCTTCGGCTTCCCCTGCATGGTAGAGGTCGACCATCATCCCGAACCACTCCAGACATTGGGCCTTCCGTGGAGCACGTTCCCACCCCTTCGGCCACTTGTCCGCACAGAACAGCATCGAACCACCCAGCTGCTTCAAGTCCCCCAGCCGCTCGTCCAGGTTCTGCACCATGCCTTCGGCCAGCGCCATGCATGCCATGACACAATCGTCGTGCTTGCCCTCACCCGAGTAGCCATCCAAGGGCTCCTCATGCAGGTCGAAGGTGAATCGACTGGGGCGCCCATCGGAATTGACGCCCTCGACAGTGACGCTGCGCGTACCACCAGGACCGTGACGAGCGAAGAAGGTCGTGAGCAGGTCTTTCGGGCCCCCGTTGAAGTCGTCGCCGCAGTCGACGTAGCGGCTTTCGAGGAGGGACGTCACGCGGGAGATCGACGCGTAAATCGTTGACATGTTCAGCTGTGGGAAGGGGTTTGAGAATACAGATAAGACAACAATGGTTCGTCAGTAGCGGTTTAGGAGCACCATGTGACGAAACTTACCTCGCGGGTCTGGAAAGTCTTGTTGAGAATGTTCATCTGCTCAAGAACATCAGCAAGAAACATGAGCACAAACCAAAACTTGTAGCTCATGACAATCTTGTAAAGACGCTCGTCGGCAAACTCAGACAGCATGACGACGATGGCTGGCAAGAGCTTCACCAGCCATCGGATGGCCTCACCGCATGAGAGCCATCTGACTTGGTGAATACCCTGCAGCTCCAAGCACGTCGAGAGGGAGACGTCTTGGAGGTTGAGGAAGCGCTGGTGCCACGGTCCTGAGCGACCAAGGAACTCGGCCAGTTCCTTGATGACATCATCGATGATATTGAAGAACAGCATGTCCTCCGCCGCCGCCTTAGCTGCCAGCGCCTCTCTGCACATGGAAAAGAACACGGGGAGAAATCAACAAACCAGTATGAGTGATAGCTAGTATTGTCCCGAATCTCCATCTGTGCAAATGGGGAAAAAAAAACTTACCGGTGAGCGATTCAGTGACAGGAGACCAAGTGAGGGATACGCATCTGGAGTTGAGTCACCAGGCCGGCTTTCGAGCCCATCATCACCGCCGCCCCGTCTGTGCTGATGCCCGAGATGCAGCGGAGATCGACACCAATTACTCGCAGGTGGGAGAGCAGCAGAGCGAGCAGAGAAGAGGCGTCCGTCTTGTCAACGCTGACCAGCGCCAGGTACTCGGTGAGGACGCGGAGGTCCCGGATGAAAGTGCAGAAGACTTATCATGTGCTTTCCTCTGCAACGGTCCGTGCTCTCGTCAAGGCTAAGTCCGATGAACGGGCTCCGCAGGAGGTGCTCCAGCTGGGTGGTGTGCAGCCAGGTCGCGGTGGATTGTGTGAACTCCCCGAAACCGTACCTGCGTTCAATAACATAAAAAATCTGGTCGTTAGTGGTTTATAAGGATGGAAGGTAAGAATAAGAAGCATAAAAAGTTTAAAGGAATTTTGGCCTTACGAGTTCATGTATGTCCCCGTATCCGCCCTTGGAGAAGTTCTTGAACTTCCGCGACGCAAGGTGGTTGGTGATCGTGACCCAAGTGTCCATGGGTTCGTTGGTCTTGCAACATGTGTACAGCAGGGCGAGAAGCGCAGTCACTCGCTCCCTCTCCAAATCCGCGGCGTGCGGGCTCTGATCGATTCGCGTCTGGGTAGTAGCTTCCTGCAGCAGAACGTTTTGCTTCCCGAACGCGAGGCGGTGCTTTCCGGTACCAGCGTGCCTGTTGAACGCCTGTGTTTGTGCGTCAGACGGCTCTTCATCGTCATCAGCAGGTATCGACGCCGGCGGCTCGACAGTTCCCGGATTCGGCTTCGCGAACGGTAACTTGGCCTGGCGGTAGCGACCTTGGCGCTTGGGAGTAATCGTCGCAGTAGCAGGGCGCTCGACGACGGCTGGTGCCGACGGACCGGGTCCAAGACTTTGCCCAGGAAGAACGACTACATCGGAAACAGAGTCGGGAATGAAGAAAGTAGCGAGCCACTGGCACTACTTCCTTTCTTGCAGGTTCCTGTTCTCTAGGCGCAGCAACGGCTCTAATCGAGATACGGGTGAGGCTAGACAGTGTCGAGAGGAGCAAGTCGAGCCCCGTGCACAGGTCTGCACGAGGAATGCTACCGTCATCGCCTTTTGGATCACCGTCACTAGGTGCTGCTATCGCGCGATGGAAACGGTAAGAAAATCAGTCACAACCGTGGAGGAGAAATGGAATGACGAGGGTGGAAGCACCCGACTTGAACGAGACAGCAGGTGTGGCAGCACAGCATCGATTGAAGAGATCGATGAAGAGGATGGGGTCTCTTGAGGTTTGTGGAGGGCACGCGGCTTGCAACAGCCTTCTGCATGCATGCATGTGGTTCACGAAGCGGGTGGGTAGCGGTCTACTGCTGTGCTGGTGGGCCAACTGTCTAACATTGTACCTGGTCTATTGACTGCTGTGGCTGAAATTTGGCAGTGAGCCAATCCAAACCCTACAGCCACGCTCTGCTGGAGACAGCAGTGGCTCGCTACTTTCGAACAGCCAATGAGACCCCGCCGAGCACTATGTGCTGGAGGAAAATTGGCAGAATATTCTCCAGCGGGGCTGGAATCTGGTCGGTCACACTCGAGTCGGCGTCATTGACGGGGACGGTGATGGGGGATTCACGGAAATCACGGGGTGGGGGAGTTGGGGCTGGGAATCCGCTATTAGATGAATCAGGGTCGGGCTCTCATACGACGCTGGAAAAACAGGCCACACTACACTACGCACGCTGATCGATCAGAGTTCACTCTTTAAAAAACCCTGAAATTTCAGGCCTCTGTCTTAAAAAAATCCAGTCTCATCAAGGTCACCCCCCCAAAAAGCCCTGATTTTACCCTGAATCAGGGTAAAAAGCCTACAATCTGAGGCCCTGATTGAAGTACTCATTTTCATCAGCCTCCCCCCCCCAAAGCACTCATTCCTGTAAGGCAAGATTTTTTGGTAGGCTTACATAGGGTCCATAAATTTTTTGGTTTTCGACATAAGGGTAGAATCGAAATAATGTCTTACACAGTGCAAAATGCTGTTGTTTGCATGATGCTGCGCGTTGGAGGGCGTGCATTGGCCCCTCATGAAATTGCCACCTGGATGGCGCTGATTTTTGGTTGGAACCAGGGCTTCTGCTAGTTTTTAGGGCAGTCTAAAAATCAGACGGGTTCTTAGAGCTTCGTTTGACCGTCAGACGGATTTATTTTGCCTGTCTTACGATTCAGACGAAATGCAAGCACGTGTCTGAGAATTCAGACGTTTTTGCATCCTGATTTTATCACAGCTCATCAATACTACCAACATAGAACATTACGTCAAAAGTCAGACTACTGCAGCTCCTACCATACAATGAATAATCATCATCAGCTACTACCATATCAGGAATAATCAACAGCCTATTGTAGAGGTGAGCTCAACTAAGCTCACAAACTACTCCTAAGAGCACTGCTTTTGCTGCTACTCCTGCAAATGCCGCTACTGTTGCTGCTATTGCTGCTGAGGCTGCTTGCTACTGCTGCTGAGGCTGCTTGCTACTCATGGTGAGGTGATGCCTTTAGTCAGAGTCGGTATCGCTGTCCACAGGGGCCTCCTCCTCTTCCTCAGAGTCAGATTCAATGGCAATCATCTTCCCCTTGCCCTTCCTGCTCCACACAGGGCCAGCTGCAGCATCCTCCTCAAACACACGTGCTGCTTCCGCAGCAGCCAATGCCTCTGCCTCTCGAGCTGCTGCTGCTGCTGCCTTCGCTGCTGCCTTTGCCGCTTTTACTGCATCAAACCTCTTCGGCTTCTTCGTCGGCCTCGAGCCCTGTGCCATTACAACTTCTTTGGCAGGGCGCCGCTTCTTGACTCCCCCGCGCCACATGGTCACCAGTTCGTCCCACTCCATCTCGTACTCCAGCAGCGAGATGGTCATAAGGTCGCTCAGGCGCGCGTCGCAGAGGTTCCCGCGAAGCCAACTCTTAATCACATTCTGTCGGCTGAAGCCGCGCTCGCACTCCACCGTGCTCAGAGGCAGCACGGCGACAACAATCCACACAAGGACAATGTTGGGGTAGGCCATATTCCAGTCGTCACTTAAGAGCATGTGCTTTAGGGCAGTGTGGAATTCGAGGTCGTCATTGTTATAAGCACAATAGGCTCAGATGTGCCTAAAATGAGAGAAATTGTGCACAGTCAGAATTCCGTCAGACAGCTTCAAATATTGATGCCGAACTGATGTGTGCCTCAAACGGTGATCTATAAATTGTATCTGGAGCGCGTTGCTGTAGCCTATTAGCAGCAAGTTGAATCATAAAATTCCATGAAGATTTGACGACGCTATGGCGGTTTGATTGGCAGGAGGTACAGCAGCCACTAAAGTCTTAGGAGTACAAACTTAGCAAGAAGAGTTCGAGATGGAGATGATTCCCAGCCTCTACATACCCCAAGAGCCGAGGTCTAGGTTGGTGGTACACCACCACAGAGTCCCCAACTATGAAGAGTCTCGAAACAAACCCTCCAAGGGGCTACACCAAGTGAAATGTAACACTACACGAAGTAGCGTTACTATTTTCACTAATTAATATTTATCCGCGTCCCTTGGGCTTGAAATCTTGAGCTCTTGGTCTTGGTTCTGCAAGATAAATTCTTCTTGAGTTGATGGGGGCTTGCTGCACACACCTGCGACGTGGTGGACACTTCACACTCGACAAAATAGAAAAACACATGCGACACGCACACGACGACTTGACATGCGAGTTGTGAAAACTCGCTAATGTCTTGACCGACACAAACCACATTGTGATACACCATTCAAACACACACACAAGCACTAGATAGCAATGACATGGACTCACAAGTCATTCCATGCCATGCATGCACACATACAAACAAGGACGACAAGCCGAGTGCAAGCCATAGGGTTGCACCAACAGTCATGGTGCGTTGACATGATCGTGGTGAAGCTGGTGAGTTCCTTCCTGGCCTTGCCCCAATGGACGCGTGAGGGTGGGGGAGGGGTCGGCGGAAGGGTGGGTAAGCAGAAGTCAGGAATGGGCAACAATGGAAAGCAGGGTTATACACGCGAGAGAGCAGCCACTTATAGACGCGATGACGAGGGAGCGGCCTTACCGGGCAGGGTGTCAGGGGCTGTGGGGTCGCGCTTCCACAGGTTGCGCAGAGACAACAGCCACTCCATGAACTTATGCTCGCGCCTGAATGCGGTTCGAGGATAGAAACTCTGCTTGTAGAGGCGAGAGCCGTTGAGGGAGGCCAAGTCGTGGAATCAGCCACGCAGATGGCCGATTATCGCCAACACTACCGCAGTTGCCAGCTTCTGGAGTGACTCCATGTCCCCTCTGCTTTGTTGGCCTTTGATTGGTCGCTCATGAAGCTGGTACGTGTGGATGAGAGGAGTGCCGTTTGCATCTGTGCCCAAGATAGTAACGTCCTTGCCGCCAGCGTGAAGTTGAAGAAACTCGAAGAAGTCGCCCGAGGTCGGGTCGAACTGCGAGTCGTAGGTGACGTACCGGCTGCGCAGGATGAGGATGGTGCTGTCCACCATCCTAAGAACTTGCGTCACGTCGACCTGGGGGAGGGGTGCAAACAAAGAGAAAGCAAACATTATAAAGTATTCGGGCATGTAAACAGAAATCATGCTAAGAAGGACGCACCTGTCGACGCTGGAACTTCAGATTCAACGCGTTGAGCTCCACGAGGACGTCAGCCACGAAGTACAGAAGGAAGTGGAACTTCAGGCTAATGACAACAGCATACATCTGACTATCGTACTCCCGCAGCAAGAGGATAGCAGCTGGGAAGACCTCCACCAGCCGCTGAATGGCCTCAACCCGAGAAAGCCAGCGGATCTGATGGATCCCCTGCATCTCGAGGTTGGTCTCGGTCACCACCTCTTGCAGCTGCTTGAAGCGGTTGTGGACGACGATCGAACGGCCGAGGATATCCGCCAAGGAGCGGACCACCTTGTCGACCACAGCTAGGTCAGGAAAGTCTGCTGCCGCGTACTTAGCGGCTAGGGCCTTGGAACCTGGCTTGCAGCGACGGTGCTTGTAACAAGACAGTGGGCTGGCAGCAGCTTGCGTCAGCAAGCTGAAAATTTATGTGCGCTGGACTGTTTTGCTGCCGCGCTCGGAGTAGAATTGAATGCGCGTGCTGCGGTGCACATGGGACTGGGTGGCAGGCAGTGGCCCAATGGGCATGTGGACTAGTGGCCCTACTGCTAGAAGGGCGGATTTGTCGGTATCAGACGGAAAAAAATGGCCGGTCTGATAAATCAGATGAATGTGTACACCTAGTCTGATGTTTCAGACGAATTCTTATATCTTGTCTGAATGATCAGACGAACATATTTGGCTCGTAAAAAAATCAGATGAAACATAAAAACCCGGTCTGATTTTCAGACCATCAGACCGATTTGGTCTGATAACGAGAGCCCTGGCTGGAACTGTCAGGGAACAAGACCCTAGCGAACTAAGTCGTAATTTGTGACCTGAATAGTAGATTTGCCCGCCCCCCATTCTTTCGCACCCATCTTCCAATTGGCCCCCACCCGCAATTTGTCACGAATCAGTTTTCTACCAATCTTGGTTGACTAAGTTCAGGGAGATTAAACTATGAAGGGTGAAACATGGGGGGGAAGGGGTGGGGAGGGGGGGGGGGGGGGGAGCAACTTTTGAAACTTTGGACATCGAGAATGTGATCGTCAGGGAAATCATAAATTAAAATGCCGCCCGTCTAGATGGTCAGACGAACCCCATTAGTTCACCGTCAGACGACCATCAGAAACTAGAATTCCGACCATTGGAGGGCCTAGCGAAGACCTCGGGAGAGGCTAGGGGTATGGGAGGATTATGTCTGCAGTGAATGGGACTTCGCCGAAAATTTCGGATGGGAGGGGTGTCGAGTGACCCGCTGGGTTACCCTTGAAAAGTTCCTCGCGGAAGGGCCACAGGTGCAGAGCCTGGGGGGTTATAGGCGCACTTACCCCCTATTTAACAATCCCTTTTAACCAAGGGTCCAACGTGCACCCCACCCTTATAGTAAGGAGTGCGGGGTGACCTAGGCAGTGGTGCCATAGAAGCAACGAGTGAGTGAGTGACCGACACGAGCAAGCCGCAGCAACCTGGGTAGACGTAGGCACCTAGGGGAACGCCCTCACCAGGAGGGACTTGGTGTCGAGCGTAAACGGGCCAGACATCGGGTCCTGGGGGAACGTGGTAAGGGGGGCACCTGTGGCGGTCTCGGTACAGACCCCGTAGCGCTCGTGGCCAAGGAACGTAGTGGTGATGCCGAGGTCCTGAAGACAGCCGACACCAACTAGATTCTTGGAGAACGAGGGGATGTGGAGGCCTGTAAGGGAGCTTGAGGAACTGCCGTACACGGAAGGGTAGTGGAGCTAGGGGCAACTACCGGACCGGAGGAGGGGTCAGCAAGCGCGACAGCAACAGGGGCGGCAAGCGGTTTGAGCGCTGTGTGGTCGCGGAAGAAGCAGGCACATGCACAAGAGTCAAGCGTGAATGAGAGCGAAGCGGTAGCAGCAGCTGGCGGAGGGGCTAGCGTGGAGCCTAGGCTAAACAAGGCAAGAGTCCTACGCCTGACGCACCAGGGGAGCCTAGACTACACACATGAGGCACACCTATACTAGGCGACACAGAGTAATAAGGTCAGGTCACACTAGAGTCATTAGTATACATGGCATGCAAGGCAGAGCATAGCTGATCCATATCTATCTCAAAGATAGGCACACAGCGACGCACCAGACTGGGCCAGTCGAGAAGGTCCGGCACAGGGCCGAAGCGGAGATGGAAGAGGTCGTCGAGGCGGCGGAAGCAGCGAGCGGCAGTATGACTGGTACGACCACACACAGTGCCGTGGAAGGGGCCGGTCTGGAGCTGGTACTGGCAAACCACAGCGCCAAAGCTGCCACCCGATGCCGAGCTGCGAGGGCCGCCACTGCGGCCACCACCACCAGAGGCACTGGGCCACCTCGGCGGGAGGCGACCCCACTGCTGCTGCTGCGGCTGCTGCGACTGCTATTGCTGTGGGTGCTGAGGCTGCTGCTGCTGCTCCGGGGCACCAGACCCAGTCCCCTCGTCGGAACCACCGTCCCTGCCCCCACCCCCACCACCCCCACCACCCTTCCCCCCGCCACGCCCCCCCTTGGGGTGGCGGCCCCTACCCTGAAGTGGCTGCGCTGAGGCAGCAGCAGCGGTCTCAGCATTAGGGGCTGTCTCAGCAACAGCAGCAGAGATGTCAGAACAAGTACACTGGGAGGGAGCACAGCCCTGAAAGATAGGGACCGCCACAGTTTTGCTAGACTGAGCGATAGTGCACTGGCGGGTCTTTGTCTCAGATAGGGCCGTGACAAAGGCGGTAAGGGTGAGGTCACATGGGTACTGACTAAGGAAGTGGTCGCGAGCAGTGGCTAGGCGGTCCGGAAGGCACGTGACGATGAGATAAAGGGTAGCGCAAAGCGGCGGACTGAAGGTAGTGAGCTGGGCCTCAGTGCTAGCAGCACAGTAGCTAGCCTCAAGTGCTCGGAGTTGAGTGGCTAGGTCAGCGACAGTGAGGAAAGCCGCAAGATCAGGGAACAGCATGGGGAGGATCAGGCGGCCAGCTGAGGCTGAGGCGGGCATACAGTAGCACGCAGAGACTGCATCTAAGAATTCCTTTCGCGTTCGCTACAGTGGTAAAGTGGGGGCATCAGGGAGGGCAGCACGCGCAGGAGGGTGGGGGAGCAAACCATCAATATGAACAGGCAGGGAGTAACCATCCTGACGCTGACTTGTCAGGTGACGGCGAAGGTCGACAAGCCACGCATCGAAGTGGATTGCCCACCCCTCCGCGTCGAGGCGGAGTACAACGTTTGCCATCGCATGGCCCCAGCTACACCGCGGCACTGCAGCATGGCGGCACGGTGGTACGGCTCCACCACATGACAGCGGCACGGCGGTATGGTGGCACAGCGGAACGGCAGAACGGCTACATGGCGGCACTGCGGCACGGCGGGAAGCTGGGGCCAGCGGAAACGGGGGCCGATTGCGGTAGGGGCGGCGAGCGAGCGGAGGCTGGTGAGCTAGGGCCTATGACTGAGAGTCGGCGAGGTGGGACCAGCAAGCTAGGGCCGGCGGGCTAGGGCTAGCGTGATGCACAGGGCCAGTGCGGCGCGAACGGGGCCAGCGGGACGTATGGGGCCAATGGGGCGCACGGGGCTAGTGGGGCTCAACGAGGCCAGCGGGACGCGAATGGGGCCAGCGGGGCGCACAGGGCTAACGAGGCTCGATGGGGCCAGCAGGGCGCGAACGGGGCCAGTGGGGCATATGGGGCTAGCGGGGCGCTAAGGGACCAGCGGAGCGCTAAGGGGCCAGCGGGGCGCTAGGGGGCCAGTGAGGCGCTAAGGAGCCAGCGGGGCGCTAGGGGCTAGGGTGGAAGTGGGTGGGCGGACCTAACCTAATCTGACAGGGCTATCCCAGTGCCACGACACACCCCCCCGCTGGGATAGCGTGTACACCAGGAATTGAGCCCTAGATCGCTCTGATACCATATCAGAAAGTCATCAGTCCTAACCACTAGGACAAGAAGAGATATCCTCAGGAGAGTGAGGCTCCATATATCCACCTTCCCAAGGGAAAGCTTCTCTAGTACCCTCCCTAGAGAGAGAAGAGGTTCGGCAGGGCTATCCCAGTACCACGACAGTGTGGCATTAGCTCGCCGACGCAGGACGTTCAGCGAAACCGAACACTAGAAACGGAAAAGAGCACATACGGTACGCGACGGGCATAAAACACGACTTCTGCTGACTTAAAAACTCCATTCAACTGGGTGATGCGAATGCCCTTGCTCGTAATTGGAGCGGCTTGCATCGTCAATTTTGGGGAGTCGACGCGAAATTGTTTGGACGTGAGGGGTGTACACGTAGAATCGTGCGATTCATCCAGTTTCGCCCTCGAAACTCACTTGCGATAGAGTTATAAGATTGTTGAAATGCTCGTGGTAAACGGCAGGATCCGAAACATTATTGATTCTGATCTTACTTTCTAGGAGTTCGCCCTTTTAACTGAGTGGTTTGTGGCTGAGTTCTGACAGGGTATCAGTGCCAAAGGTCTCGGATTCAATTCCCAGTATGCATCGGGAGGTGACAGTGCAGAGGCGCTTGTGTCTTCCACCTATCCCATCAAGGGGGGGTGTCAAAATGCACGTTGGGGTTGCCCTTGGTCCTCGCGAAAGGGTCACAGGTGCAGAGCCTGGGGGGTTATGGTGTTAGAGTAGCAGGAAAAAGAGTGACTAGAAAGAGCGGAGGGGAGATACAAGTACAAACATCTATCCCCTCTAAGAACTGACCTAGTTAGGCTACATAAACAAACATATATAATCTAACTAGATATGAATTTAATGAGGGTGAATTCCTACAAAGTAAGATCACAATCAACAATGTTTTTAATCTTGCCGTTTTACAACTTGCCAATCAACAATCAGCAAAAGAGTTGCAAGCGAGAACCAGAGACCAAGCAGCATGTATCGCACGATCCTTTGAGTACGCGCGACACATACAATACAAAACATTGCCACGCCTGCCCAGACTTCGCAATGTTGATTTACAGATGCTGAAACCTCACTGCGCCCATACCAACCGTCGAAAACCAGTGCGCCAATCACAAGAGCCCGCTTCCATCCGAAATTTCAATGCCCACCAACACAGCTTCTGGACGCGCAGATGGCATGGAGCATACGCCGAAAGAAGAGTCATTCAGTGCTGAATTTCCAGAGCAAATACAAAGCACCAAGGAGCAGGAAACAAATACCATACCGTGCAAAATCGACCAAGCTAAGAGAAGGATTAGCAATAGTAACCAACCATGGAGCCTAACGAGACTCTGTCTTTTATCGCCCACCTCCTAATAGCCTTTTTCGGTTGGTACTACGAAACTTGGCTGACAAATGCAGTCCGTGCGAGCATTATGCACATAGAGGGGAGAGCGGAATCAGACGCGCCTCGAAACGCGAATGAGAGTCGTGCACAATGCAGGAAAAGGAAGCAGTATCACCGCAAACGCCATGCCGAACTGTGGCAGAAAGTAATTGACTCGCTCACTAACGGCGAATTTCAAGACCTGTTCAGGATCAATCGGGAAATCTTACACCACATAGAAGAAGGCATGCTGCGCCCATACATAGCCCGCACGCTTATCCCGCCATCCATCGCCATACTCATACTTGTCAAATATTTCGCGACAAGAATGAGCCTTCTAGACCTCGCGATGTGGTTCGGAGTTACAAAAACCATGTGCCATCTGTTAATCGATGTCTTCCTACTGAACTTCCCGCGGGTCTTCAAGAAGGAGTGGGTGCGATTTCTGACCGAGGCGGAGACGGCACAGATGGCCGAGGAGTTCAGAAACGTCAAGGGTATTCCGTGTGGCATAGGTGCTGTTGACGAGACACACATCCAAATCCGAGGTATGGATGTGCACCAAGCAGATTATTACACACGGAAAGCGCAATACGTGGTTGAGTTACAGCTCACGTGCGATGCAAATGGCCGAATTTGGGAAAAAGTCATAGGATTCCCCGGTACTGCGCACGATTGCAGGGTGATCGTAAGTTCGAAACTGTACGAAAGGCTTTCTAGTGGCGGAATAGCACCTTATCAAATAGTTGGAGATGCGGCATATCCGTTGCGGGATTTTTGCCACACCCCGTTACACACATAGCAAGGAAGGCTATTCCTAGAGTGGCAGCAGACCTACAATTCACACAAAGTGCTACTAGGATAAGCATTGAAAGGGCCATTGGAGCATTCCATGGGTGACGGCGTCTTTTCGGCGGATGCAACGACTGTCATCACTGGCGAGTCCATGACGGCGCCTCCTGCGCGGTGTTGCTGCACAACATGGCCGTCGAGAAGGTGAGACAAGGGAGCAGCTGGCCGTCGAGAAGGTGAGCCAAGGGAGAAGCTGGTCGTCAAGAAGGTGAGCGGAGCAGCTGGCCGTCGAAAAGGTGAGCCAAGGGAGCAGCTGGCCGTCAAGAAGGTCAGCGAAGGGAGCAGCTGGTCCTCGAGAAGGTGAGCCAAGGGAGCAGCTGGCCTTCGAGAAGGTGAGCGAAGGGAGCAGCTGGTCGTCGAGAAGGTGAGCCAAGGGAGCAGCCAGCCGTCGAGAAGGTGAGCCAAGGGAGCAGCTGGCCGTCGAGAAGGTGAGCCAAGAGAGCAGCCGGCCGTCGAGAAGGTGAGCCAAGGGAGCAGCTGGCCGTCGAGAAGGTGAGCCAAGGGAGCAGCCGGCCATCCAGAAGGTGAGCCAAGGGAGCAGCTGGCCGTCGAGAAGGTGAGCCAAGGGAGCAGCTGGCCATCTAGAAGATGAGGCAAGGGAGCAGCTGGCCGTCAAGAAGGTGAGCCAAGGGAGCAGCTGGCCATCATGAAGGCAAGCCAAAGGAATAGCTGGCCATCGAGATGGTGAGCTAAGGGAGCAGCTGGCTGTCAAGAAGGTGAGCCACGGGAAAAGCTAGTGGTCGAGAAGGTGAACCAAGGGAATGGCAGTCAAGAAGGTGAGCCAAGGGAGCAGTTGGTTTTCAAGAAGGTGAGCCAAGGGAGCAGCTGGCCGTCAAGAAGGTGAGTCAAGGATGCAGCTGGCCGTCGTGAAGGTGTGCCAAGGGAGAAGCTGGCCGTCGAGATGGTGAGCCAAGGGAGCAGCTGGCCGTCGAGAAGGTGAGCCAAGGGAGCAGGTGGCCGTCGAGAAGGTGAGCCAAGGGAGCAGCTGGTCATCGAGAAGGTGAGCCAAGGGAGCAGCTGGCCGGTGAGAAGGTGAGCCAAGGGAGCAGCTGGCCGTCAAGAAGGTGAGTCAAGGATGCAGCTGGCCGTCGTGAAGGTGTGCCAAGGGAGAAGCTGGCCGTCGAGATGGTGAGCCAAGGGAGCAGCTGGCCATCGAGAAGGTGAGCCAAGGGAGCAGGTGGCCGTCGAGAAGGTGAGCCAAGGGAGCAGCTGGTCATCGAGAAGGTGAGCCAAGGGAGCAGCTGGCCGGTGAGAAGGTGAGCCAAGGGAGCAGGTGGCCGTGGAGAAGGTGAGCCAAGGGAGCAGGTGGCCGTGGAGAAGGTGAGCCAAGGGAGCAGGTGGCCGTCAAGAAGGTGATCCAAGGGAGCAGGTGGCCGTCAAGAAGGTGAGCCAAGGGAGCAGCTGACCGACGAGAAGGTGAGCCGAGGGAGCAGGTGGCCGTCAAGAAGGTGAGCCAAGGGAGCAGCTGGCCGTCAAGAAGCTGAGCCAAGGGAGCAGCTGGCCATCAAGAAGGTGAGCCAAAGGAGCAGCTAGCCGTCAAGAAGCTGAGCCAAGGGAGCAGCTGGCCGTCAAGAAGATGAGCCAAGGGCACAGCTGGCCGCCGAGAAGGTGAGCCAAGGGAGCATGTGGGCGTCGAGAAGGTGAGCTGAGGGAGCAGCTGGCCGTCAAGAAGGTAAGCCAAGAAAGCAGGTGGTTGTCAAGAAGGTGAGCCGAGGGAGCAGCTGGGCGTCAAGAAGGTGTGCCAAGGGAGCAGCTGGCTGTCAAGAAGGTAAGCCAAGGGAGGAGCTGGCCGTCGAGAAGGTGAGCCAAGGGAGGAGCTGGCTGAGCCAAGGAAGCAGCTGGCCGCCAAGATGGTGAGCCAAGGAAGCAGCTGGTCGTCGAGAAGGTGAGCCAAGGGAGCAGGTGGCCGTCGAGAAGGTGAGCCAAGAAAGCAGCTGGCCATCAACAAGGTGAGCCAAGGGAGCAGCTGGCAGTAAAGAAGGTAAGCCAAGGGAGCAGCTGGCCGTCAAGAAGGTGAGCCAAGGGAGCAGCTGGCCGTCAAGAAGGTGAGCCAAGGGAGCAGCTGGCGGTCGAGAAGCTGAGCCACGGGAGCAGCTGGCCGTCGAGAAGGTGAGCCAAGGGAGCAGCTGGCCGTCGGTTAGAGGAAGGGCGGTTGGGGGTGGGTTCAGGGAGCTGGACCTGAATGTATGCTCTGAATGTTCGGCCATAGAGAGGGTTAACACTCTGTCTGTCCTTAGCAGGCTCTGATTGCCAATTTAATTACTAACCTTTTTCCCATCATCCCTTTATTCCTCCCTTTCATCCTCATCCATCTCCCTTCTTTTTCTCTCCTTCCTCCACCTCCTCCCTTCTCCCCTTTCCCTCCCAACCCCGGCGTCCCCCCCACACCCCTCCCCTCATCTCCCCTACCCCCCATCCTTCCCAGTACTCCTTCGTGCCCAACACGGACCCGTCGTTCATCTGCCCCTCCCCAGTGCTGCACCGCACCATGGCGCACATGCTTGCTCTGCTGCACCGCTCCCGCCCTCCACTGTCAGGGAGTGGGCGGAGGAGGGTGAGATGTGGGGGGAGGGGGAGGGCGGGGAGGGGGCAGGGGGAGAGGGAGGGGCAGGGATGCGGCTGCTGCTGCTGCACTCGTTTCTGTGGAACCGCATGAGGGCAGTGCCCGCTGACATGCGCATGCAGCACCTGTTTGGAATGGAGGCGATCACCATGCATGAGCAGATGGTGAGGCCTGCACGAGAAGATGGTGAGACATGCACGAGCAGATGGTGAGGCATGCACGAGCAGATGTTGAGGCATGCATGAGTTGATGATGAGGCATGCACGAGCAGATGGTTAGGCATGCACGAGCTGATGGTGAGGCATGCATGAGCCGATGGTGAGGCATGCACGAGTAGATGGCGAGGCATGCGCTACTAGATGGTGATGCTATCTTGCCACGTGCCAAGGCATGTAGTGCCATGACGAATTGTGACACGTCATGCCATGCCACATTCTATGACCAAGTTTCCCACAAACCTCCGCTCCCTAGGTGCGCTTCCACATCGTGGTAGTACACCAGCCATGCAAGTACATCAGAAATGCCGTGTCCGAGAATGGTCACAAAATTCTCAATGTGCATTCCTATTGAACACAAAAATCATACCCTTGAAAGGGCGCCTTTATGCTACAACGTGTTGCCACTTTTTGAACCCCATCATGGTAGACTTTCTGAACACATTTTGAACACCCAGGTGATCACCACGTGTGCACTTTTTGAACACAAACCAGCAATGACATTCGTGTGCGATTTGGGTACAATCCGAACACCGTCATCGGCAGCAAAGTCGTCACACATGCCACGCGGATCGGAATTTTCCGGCTCAAGCAATCCGGACACCATTCAAACACAAACTAGACACCACACGTTATACGAATAGTATCCCAAAATATTCCAAAATGTGAGAGGAACATCTAGATATTATCATCACAATAGGCTCAGATGTGCCTAAAATGAGAGATAGAGTGCACAGTCGGATTTCCATCAGACAATTTCAAATATGCATACAGATCTGATATGTGAATAAAACAGTGATCTATAAGTAGTATCTAGATTGCGTTGCTGTCGTCTATCAGCAGCAAGTTGAATCATGAAATTCCATGAAGATTTGACAACGCTATAACGGTTTGAATGGCAGGAGGTATAGCAGCCACTATAGTCTTAGTAGTACAAACTTAGCAAGAAGAATCGAGATTGAGATGGTTCCCAGCCTCTACAAACCCCAAGAGTTGAGGTCCGGGTTCGTGGTACACCACCAGAGTCCCCAACCACGAAGAGTCTCGAAACAAACCCTCCAAGGGGCTACACTAAGTGAAATGTAACACTATACCAAGTAACGTTACTATTTTCACTATTTTTGTATTTATCCGCGTCCCTTGGGCTTGAAATCTTGAGCTCTTGGTCTTTGTTCAGCAAGATAAATTCTTCTTGAGTTGATGGGGGCTTCCTGCACTTACGTGCGACGCAATGGACACTTCACACTCGACAAAATAGAAAAACACATGCGACGCGCAAACGACGACTTGACATGCGAGTCGTGAAAACTGGCTAATGTCTTGACTGACACAAACCACATTGTGATACACCATTCAAGCACACAAACAAGTACTAGATAGCAATTACATAGACTCACAAGTCATTCCATGCCATGCATGCACACACACGAACAAGGATGACAAGCCGAGTGCAAGCCATAGGTTGCACCAACAAACTCCCTCTCGGATTGTTGGCCTTAGAATCTGCTCCCCTTAGTTCAGAGCCATCCCAGCAAGCTTGCAACACTTCGAATACTGCTGCTCAACCACCCTCCTTGTCATCATATCAGCTGACTGCGCCATCGTCTTCACGTAGTGCAACTCCACTTCACCTGCGGTTACCATGCTCCTCACCCAATGCCACTTCACCTTCATGTGCTTGGTAAGGCCATGAAGAACGGGGTTCTTAGCCAATGCAATAGCACCCTGGCTATCACAATAGAGTGGGGTAGGTCCTTGCTCCTCCTCCCCCAATTCAGCTAGCAAACGCCGCTGCCACACAACCTCTCTTATAGCACAGAAGAGTGCCATGTACTCGGACTCCACCGAGCTCAATGCTTGGTCCACTTGTTTCTTGCCCTCCCAAGCTGTTGGTCCTCCACCAACACAGCAAATGAAGCCTCCCATGCTTGTCATAACCTCTGGTTCTGATGCCCAAGATGCATCAGAGAAGGCGGTGAGAAACAGCCTCCCGAGTTCGACTCCATCCGCACCCTTTTGACGTCTTTGTGCAGCTGCGGAGTATTGCAATCCAACCGTTGCTGTTTGGCCAAGGTACTTGGCTACTCTCTCTCCAACTGCTACATGCTCTTCATTAGGGCATTGGACAACCCCAGCTAGCTGCCCGGTAGCAAAGGCTGCATCCGGCCTTGTGTGAACGGCCGCATACATGAGGCTGCCCACCTAGGAATGAAAACGGCGCCTCTCCTCTTCACCAACATTTTCCTCCGCTGGTCCATTCACACACTTGAACCCCGAGGGAAGAGGAGTAGCCACATGACCTTCAATCTTCCCAAAGTTTGCAGCCAAGGCCTCCAAGTACTTTTTTTTATGCACTCGCATCCACCGCTTCTCCACATCTCGCTCAATGTGAAGCCCAAGGTAGTAGTTGACGTCACCAAGGGTCTTGCACTTGAACTTGTCTTGAAGCTTCAGCATCACCTCCTTCACAAGGTCAGAGGAGGGTGAGAATGTGAGGATGTCATCCACATAAACCACCATGAAGCTCCTCTGCTCCCCCTCACCAAGCATAAACAAAGATTGATCGGCCGTTGAGGGAGTGAAGCCGATCGCCTCCAAGACTTCCCGCAGCTTGATGTACCATTGCCTACGGGCTTGCTTGAGGCCATAGAGTGCTTTCTTCCGCTTCCACACTTTGCCACTCCCATCATTGTACCCCTCTGGCTGCTCCATCAAGGTCTCTTTCTCCAAAACTTCGTTGAGGAAGGCCGTCACTATATCCATTTGCTTCACCACCCATCCTTTGATGGCCGCCGCGGCAAAGAGAGTTTGAAGGGTTGTACCCTTCACCACAGGGGCATATACTTCATTGTAGTCCTTCTTCTCCTGCTGTTGGTACCCCTTGGCTACAAGTCTGCTCTTGCAGTGCTCAATGTTGCCGTTGGCGTTGGTCTTGCGCTTGAAGATCCACTTGGAAGAGATCGCCTTCCGCCCCGGAGGTAGGTTCACCAAGTCAAATGTGTCGTTCTCTATGATGCTCCCCATTTCTCCATCTGAGGCCTTCTTCCACTCCTTCCCATTGGGGCCCTCCCAAGCCTCCTTGAGATTTGTAGGCTCTCCCGGCATCTCCACAAGAGAGAAGAACGCAAAAGCGCACTCCTCGCTTTCATCTTCCGCATCATCGCCAAGCATGAGAGCCGGACCGGTCAAGGTTGAGTTGGCTGGTCTTCCAAGCCGATCATAGCTCATCCTATTGGGGGGCTGAGTCTTCCTTCTCCCCCTTCCTTCCTCCTCTGCTGCAGGGACTTGAATGCTCTCATGGCGTTGCTGCAAATCTGGTCGGTTCCCGCGAGCACTTGTAGCACAAGGCGGAAGTGACGGTGCACGCTCATCATCTTGCTGCACCTCCTCCTCCGCTTCTCCCCCATTCATTTGAGGATATTGCCTTGTGATTGTGCTGCTGCTACTCAGATCCAAAGGTAGCTCCACATGCTCCAAGCTGGTACTCTTCACCTCTCCAAGCCGGTAATCTTCGCTTGTTTCTCCACCTTCCACTCCTTGTACGGTAAGTTCTCCATGAACTTGCACCAAGAACTTCTTGGTAAATGGGTCCCAAAGAAGCCATCCCTTGATGTTTTGAGCCATGCCCAGGTGCACGGCCTATGTTGCCTTGGCATCAAGCTTGTTGTACCGAAGTCTCTTAGGCACAAGTGGCATGCACATGCACCCGAACACCCGAACACCCGAACACTTCGGCTTCCTTCCAATCCACTCCACATAGGGCACCCATTTGTCTTCTACCTCATGAGTCAAGGCTCTGTTCTTGGCCACACAAGCATGCCGCACCGCATCCGGCCAAAAGTATTTGGGAAGACCGGCTTCAATGAGAAGTCCCCGAGCTGTCTCCGTGAGTGTCCGGTTCGCACGCTCGGCGATGCCGTTCATTGCAGGAGAGTAGGGCATGGTAAGAGAGTGTCTTATGCCCTGCTTCTTCAGCCAAGTTGAGAAGTCCTTGCTCAGGAACTCTCCCCCACGGTCTGTGCAAATCGCCTTCACAAGCCGGTCTTGTTGCCGTTCCACCATCGGCAACCAATCGGTCTTCACCGTCTCAGCTACATCACTCTTCTTGGGCAGCACATACACCCAGGTTATGCGAGTGTAGGCATCCACAATGGTGAGGAAGTACTCAGCTCCAGCAGCTCCAAGCTTCAAGGGGCCCACCACATCCATCACCACCTCATCGAGTGGTGCCTTCGCCGTTGTCTCCGAGCTATGGAACGGGTAGCGGGTGAACTTGGCTTGCATGCATGTTGGACAGCCAAGCACCTCATTGAGCTGCCCCTTAACACGTATCCCACTGACCATCTCTTGCTTAACAATCTGCTGCAAAATGGGCAATGCCACATGCGCCATTCGCCGATGCAAGGTCAGCCAATCACACTCTCCCGTAGCGGAAGTCGGGTTGGAGAAAGCGGCACTCGCAATTGTGCCCCACAAGCTCTCTCCTTTCTCCTTTGCCACTACTGCTTTGCTGATCCTAGGCTTCTCCTCCTCATTTCCACCACCTTTGGCTACTGCACCACTCTCCTTGGGTTCACACGCCTTGCTGGTCTCTCCAAGTTTGCATTCCTTTGAGTCACTCTTGGTGTCACTTTGCTTTCCGTGATCACCGCCACCAACCGCTTCACTCTTGGTGCTGACGCTTGCTGCCACTTGCCTCTCCTTAGGCATGGGGACCACTGGGATTTGCCACATCTCATTGTAGATGTCCATGTTCTCATGAAGGTCCCAAAGCTTCTGCTCACCAAGTCTCGCGGTATACATTTTGGATCACTTGGAAGATGTGTCTATGCCAGCCTTTTGCAAACACCGCACGGAAATTAGGCTAGCTGCAACGTTGGGCACCCAAAGCACGTTCTTGAGGCCCACCATCTTTCCATCAGCACCCTTGAACATGGCCTTGCCCATGCCTTTCACCTCTGCTCGCTGCCCCAAAGCCGATGTAACATGCTTGACCGGCGACGGTTCGAGATCGGTGAGCAAGTCCGCACGAGGTGTCATGTTATAGGTGGCGCCGCTATCGATCACCCAAAAGTCCTGAGAGTGAAGGGTGACCTTTCCCACAGTAGCTGGCTCCTCAAAGCCTTCCACACCTCCTGCTGCAGCTGTCGCTTGCGTGGAGACAAAAAAGAATTGGCCCGGGTATCGATCTTCACTCGGGCCCGTCTCGTAGTCTCCACCTTTCATGCTTGCCGCTTCGCTTCCATGACCACCATGGCCTCCACGACCTCTGCCTCTTCCTCCCCTTCCTCCTCTACCCTCTTGGCCTTGAAAAGGGGTCCATCCATCAGGCAATCTGAAGCAATCTCGCCACATGTGGCCGGTCTTGTGGCAAAAGTGACATTCACCATCAAATCGACCGCGCCCACGCCCGTAGCCATTGTTGTTGTTGCTGCCATAGCCTCCATTACCACGGCCTCTATTGAAGTTACTGCTGCCAAATCTGCCTCCTCGCCCTCTGCCCCTTCCACGGCCATTCCCACGGCCCATGCTTGCAACTCCGGCACCATCGGGATCCGCCAATTCGCGACGGCAAGAATCTTCTTGTAAGATTTCCCGCTTCACATCTCCGAGCGAGAAGCGGGGCAGATCTCGATTGAGGTTGATGATGAGAGAGGATTATGAGTCCGAAAATAAGGCCAGCAGCTTGGTCTTCTTTTCAAGGTCACTGTAGTACAGATCAGCTCTTTTGAGCTGTGTCAACAAGTCGAAGAATTTCTGCACTCTTTCCTCCACCAATTCGCCTTCGTCAATTCGAAGTGCCGCCATTTGCCACTCCAAAACCACAGCTACCGCCGCTGTTGTAGGAGCGTGTACACCCTTGAGAGCATCCCATGCCTTTGGTCTCTTTGCTGAATCACGTTGAAAAGGCTTGAGTCATCGTGAGGGGGTGGACTTCTTTTAGACCTTCGCCCCGACCCCGAATATGACTACTCTTCGCGCGCTGCTACACGTAGCAGCATAGCGTGACTACGAGTTACACTCCCTCGACTTCTCCTCATCGTTTCGCCAAGGCAGTCTACATGAGCAGGTCTACCTGCGCCGTCTGCAGGGCTTCACCGTTACCTTCCCTCGTGGGTCCCTATGACTCCTCCGACGCCCAGTCGACGGCCTGCGACAGGTGCCCCGTGAGTGGCACGACACACTGCGTGCTATGCTAGCTGATCTGCGGTTCTCTCCGTCCTTAGCAGACCCCTCGCTCTACGTTCGTGCTGGCCAGACTCCGTTCTACATCCTTGTCTATGCAGATGACCTGGTCTTTGCTACTGCAGTCAGAGACGCACTGGCCTCCGTGAAGGCTAAGCTGTAGAGGAGACACACCTGCACTGACCTAGGAGAGTTGCGCCGCTACCTTGGCCTGCAGATCTCCAGGGATAGAGCAGCGCGCACCATCACTCTCACACAGTCACACTTGGTGCGCGAAGTCCTTCACAGGTTTGGCCTTCAGTTCTCCTCCGCACAGCCCACACCTCTGCCAGTAGACCACAGGCTCTCTGCTCCAGTTCATGAGGGGTCAGTAGAGCCCAATGGTCCTTACCCAGAGCAAGTGGGTTGCACTGCTTATATACCTGATGACTTGCACTGGTCCAGATCTTGCATACCCTCTCAGCATCCGGGCTTGCTTTGTGGCCACACGGGGACACCGACCATAGCACTGGTCGGCCTCTAAGAGGGTTTTGCATTAGCTAGCAAGTACATGGAGCAAGGGGTTAGTACTGGGAGATGCAGGCCAGTGGTCCCTACTGGGCACACAGACGCTTCTTGGGCAGGCGACGCTGAGACCCTCAGGTCCTCCCAAGGCTTCTACTTTAACCTTGGTTCAGGTCCCACTCGCTTGTCTGTTGCCCAGTCTAGCTGTGAGGCTGAGATATACGCCGGTGCCATGGCGGCACAGAAGCTCCGCTGGCTGACCTTCTTGCTCACTGACTTAGGTGAGCGGCCAAGCTCTGCCCCGGTTCTGTACGCTGCTCCTATGTCAGGAGCCTCGACTTGAGGGCAGAGCGAAGCACATCCAGCTGCGGTATTTCCTCCTGCACGAGCTACAGCAGCGTTGCCAGGCCCACGTAGTACACTTGGCCTCCGGTACCAACACAGCTGATATTGTTACTAAGGTGCTTGCGCCTAAAGATCATCAGCGGCATTGTTTGCAGCTTGGTCTAGTTCCTGTAGATTCTCACTTGCTACTGTAGGACCTTGTTTGTGTACTCCTCTTTATATATACCTTTCAGACTAGCCTTATGGTTCCTCCTCTGGTGGCCAGACTAGTAGTGACGCCATGGTGTGCTTTTGTTTGTTTGTACTCTTGCTGACTGGTCTTCGGACCCCTGTCTTAGAGGTTGGACTCATAGTGCCAGCCTGAGCTTCGTGTTTCTTGCTCAGCACTACCCCTTATTTAGGCTAGGGGGTGTGTCAACTTATACATATATTTGTATGTAGAAGTTATAGGCTAGATAGGTGTGTGTTCTTAGAGGGTACAACTCCAATCCTATATCTCCCTTGTTCACCCTTGTTTCTCGTCATTCTTGTATTCTAACAAATGGTACAGTGATTTTGGTGAGTGGACAATCAGCCCCCTCACACAGCCTCAAGCACGGACTAAACGATGATTTCACTAGTGCGCGTACGTGACATGGTGCGTTCTGTTTTGCGGAACACAGGGGCATGGCTAGTTACAGGAGGCAGATGTCGAGTGACCCGCTAGGGTTACCCTTGAGAAGATCCTCTCTCCACCGCTCTCCACCTTCCTCCACCTTCCTCCACTGCTCTCCACCTTCCTCCAGCTCTCTCCACCGCTCTCCACCTTCCTCCACCTCACTCCACCGCTCTCCACCTTCCTCCACCTCACTCCACCGCTCTTCACCGCTCTCTACCGCACCCTACCTCCCTCCACCGCTCCTCCGCCTTTCCTCATTTACCTGTCATCGGCAGTTAGCTAAGACAACTGCATTGATGGCGGACTCACTGCTTCGACTGGACGCGGAGGGTCACGCGATCGACTTCGAGGTGTGGCTTGTCGACCTCCGCTGTCACCTTACAAGTCAACGCCAGGACGGTCACTACCTGGCTATGCATGTCGACGGCGTGCTTCCATGCCCCCCTGCGCCTGTTGCCTTCCCTGATGCCCCTATCACTACTGACCGTGAGGCCTTCTCCACTGCTGTGCTAGCTCGTGCTGCCAGGGACTTGCGTGACGCTGCCGCACAGCTTGCTATCAGCCACGCGCTTCCCCTTTCTTAGCGTGCACAATTTACCACTGTAGCGAAGCCCAGGACTTCTTAGATGTAGTCATCGCCTGCTATTCCACCCCTGCCTCTGCCTTTGCTGGCCGCCTGATCCTCCCATGCTGCTCCTTGATCTTGCGTCCTTCCCTACTGCTGCCGACCTTGCCACTCACCTGCGCGCACTAGTGTCTGCCTTTGCCGCGCTGCTAGCATTGAGGCTCGACTCACTAACTTTCCGCCGCTGTTCTACGCTACCCTCTACCTTATTGCCACGCGCCTCCCAGACCGCCTTGCCACTGCCCGCGACCACCTCCTTAGTCAGCACCCAGGTGACCTCACCCTTACCGCCTTTGTCACCACCCTTTCCAAGATAGAGACTCGCCTGTGCACTATCGCTCGGTCTTGCGGCACTGCAGCGGTCCCTATCTTTCACGGTTGTGCCCCTCCCAGTGCACTTACTCTGACGTCTCTGCTGCTATCGCTGAGACAGCCCCTGCTGCTAAGTCTGCTGATGCAGCCTCAGCACAGCCTCATCAGGGTAAGGGCCGCCGCCCCAAAGGGGGGCGTGGCGGAGGGAAGGGGGATGGGGGTGGTGGGGGTGGGGGGGGTGACGGTGGTTCCGACAAGGGGGCTGGGCCCGGTGGCCCGGAACAGCAGCAGCAGAAGTAGCAGCAGTAGCAGCCTTCCCAGCAGCAGCCGCAGCAGCAGTAGCAGCCTTCCCAGCAGCAGCAGCAGCAGTAGCAGTAGCCGCAGCAGCAGCAGCAGTCACAGCAGCAGTGGGGCCGCCTCCCGACAGGGTGGCCCGGTGTGTCTGGTGGTGGTGGCCGCGATGTCGGCCCTCGCATCTCGGCATCGGGTGGCAGCTTCGGCGCTGTGGCTTGCTAGTACCAGCTCCAGACTAGCACCTTCCGCGGCACTGTGTGTGGTCTTACCGGTCACTCCGTCACCCGCTACTTCCGCCGCCTCGAAGATCGTTTTCGTCTCCGCTTCGGCCCTGCGCCGGACCTTCTTGACTGGCCCAGTCTGGTGCGTCGTCGTGTGCTTGTTTTTTAGATGGATATGGATTAGTTGTCATCTACCTTACATGCCATGTATGTTCTTGACTCTAGTGTGACAGGATCTTATTACCCTGTGTTGCCTAGAGTAGGTGTGCCTCCTGTGTGTAGCCTAGGCTCCGATGCTATGTCAGGCGTAGGACCTTCAGCCTTGTTTAGCCCTAGGCTCCATGCTAGCACCTTCGCTACCACCAGCTACGGCTTTGCTCTCGTTCACACTTGACTCCGGTGCGTCTGCGTGCTTCTTCCACGACCATACTGCACTCACGCCACTTGACGCCCCTGCCGCTGTTGCACTTGCAGACCCCACGTCAGGTTCGGTAGTTGCTTGTACCTCCACTACCCTTCCCTGTCCGGCGGTTCCCTCGGGCTCACTTACTGGCCTGCACATTTCCTCGTTCTCCAGGAACCTAGTTGGTGTTGGCTGTCTTCAGGACCTCGGCGTCACCATTATGTTCCCCGGACACGAGTGATACACGGTCTATACTGAGGCCGCCACTGGTTCCCCTCTTACCATGTTCCCTAGGGACCCTGTGTCCGGCCCGTTTACACTTGACACTCCGTCCCCCCCGGTGAGGGCGTCCCCTCAGGTCGTTGCTGCTTGCTCGTGTCAGTCGCTCACTCACCCGTCGCTGTTGTGGCACCACCACCTAGGTCACCCTGCACTCCCGCATCTACGTTACATCTCCCAGCACGGTCTTGTCCTAGGTCTCCCTGCGTCGCTCCCTGCCTCGTCTGCGCCGTCGTGCAGGCCCTGCGTCGAGGGCTGGCTGCGCTGTTCTCTTCACTCCTCCGTGCTTCACCCTGCCACCGCGCCACTCCAGACCCTTCACCTAGATGTCTGGGGCCCAGCCCCCGTCCCTGGGCCGCGTCGAGAGCGCTACTTTCTGGTGCTTGTCGACGACTACACCCGCTACACCACGGTGTTTCCCCTGGAGCGGAAGGCCGACGTGCCTGACGCTCTTATCTCGTGAGTTGTAGTTGCGCGAGTCCACCGCGGTCTCCCAGTGTAGTGTCTCCACTCCGACCGTGGCGGCCAGTTTGGCTCCGGTCGGCTTGGCCAGTTCTGTCGTGCGGAGGGCATCACCTGGTCGTACATCTTGCCGGACTCCCCGGTTGTAGAATGGGGTCGCTAAGCGACGCATCGGTTTGGTCATGGATGTGGCTCGTACCTCCATGATACATGCCGGTGCACTCCATTTTCTGTGGCCGTTTGTTGTTCGCTATGCTGCACACCAGCTTAACCTCTGGCCACACTGCCAGCAGCCGCAGGTTTCGCCGACCCTCCTCTGGACCGGGTCCCCTGGTGACGCTTCCGTGTTCCACGTCAGGGGATGCCTCTCTCACATTCGTGCCTTTGGCACGGACAAGCTCACAGCCCGCATAGTCCCCTGTGTCGTCCTTGGTTTCCCCCTCGACTCGTCTGGCTGGTACTTTTACCACCCGCCGTCTCACCGCTTCCTTCACTCGAGTGACGTCACTTTCAACGAGTCTTTCTCCTTCTACCACCGCTTTCCTCACCGAGGTCGCCCGATTTCCTAGCCCCTATTTCTGGTTCCCACTCCTCCAGTAGCCCTTGCTCCCCTCCCTCCCCATCCTTCTCCGTCTTGTGTGTCTCACGTCACTCCCCTTCCCTCGGTTGTCCCGGTCGAGGAGTCGGCTAACTATGGTGGCCCTACGGCGCAGTTCTTGCCGCCTATTTCCGCCCCGGTATCTCCTCCTCCGCCGTCGCCGCCGCTGCAGCAGCAGCCGTCCGAGGGCTCCCGAGGTGCGGGTATTGAGGAGGGTGCTAGACGTGGGGTTCCTGTTGTGGCTCATCCCGGCGGTCGTGGGGGTGGCACCGGTGCTGGAGAGGGTTCGCGTTTTGGGGGTGCTAGTCTTGGGGTTACTGACGTGGCTTGTCCCGGCGGTCTCGGGGGTGGCACCGGTGTTGGAGAGAGTTCTCGTTCTGGGGGTGCTGGAGTGGAGCGTTCCGGCAGTAGCCGTAGTGCAGCTGGGGGTTTTGGTATTCGCGAGGAGCAGCCGCAGCAGCAGCAATCGCCGCCGGTGTCCACCCTTTGTCTGCTCGGCCTTCCCTCCCCTGACCACCCACCAGTGCCTCCCCCGTCGCTGCCTCCTCTGCTTGTTTACGGCCCTGTGTTTCCTCAGCCGAACTCGTCTCGAGCTCGTTTCCCCTCTCGTTCTCCTTTTGTGTCTCGTGACCCGACGCCCCCATCCTACTTCTGGTCTCACTAACCCCCTTATGCTCGTCCTGTCTCTTCTGTTCAGCGCTCTCACCCTATAATGCTCCCTTCCCATGCGTCTCGTCCTCCCCTCCTCCCCTCGCCTCCTCTGTCGTCGCTTATCGTCGCTCCGCCTCCTCTGTCTGACTACCTTCGTGCTGCTAGTCCTCTTGTTCCTCGAGTCCTTGCCTCCCTGGTTACCGACCCGTCTGTTCCTGTCTCGATTCTTGCCGCTCTTGTCGCTGCTGTCGCGGCCTTTGCCTCTACCCACCGCCTTGACTACGCCACCGCTCTGGTCTGTAACCTTGTCTATCCTCCGTCCGTCGAGGGTGCTCCTGCACTTGGCAGTGACGTCCTGGAGGACCGGCAGTACGAGCTTGCTTTTCTGTCCGAGGCTGCGTGTGAGAGTACGACCCCGTTACACTAATTTCCCCTTTCCATATTTCCTTTCTATTTCATTCCTCTTTTTATCCTCATTCATTTGGTCTTTATCTCATCTCATTTGGTTTCCTATTCCTCCTTTTCCATTATCCTTTGGTTTATCCTATTATTATGATTATATCACCGACCAGGCTCGGGATGTACTGGCGCGCTATATCTAGCGTAATCCTGCCGTAATCCCTTAAAGCCAATAGCCCAGCGTGGCTATACGCAGGGTGATCCTATTTCTAGAAGGGTCTATTCCCTTTGGATAGGATAAGCCTGGTTACCTGATGTATTCTGGAAGTATAAAAGCACCTTGTACTGATTGATAGTGCAACATTGAACATTGAGCAAACCTTTCCTCGGGACATTCGATCCTGTGACACTTGGTAATCAGAGCCAAGGTTTCAGCTCAACGCTTAACCGCTGGGCCCCCAGGAGCACGCGGAGGATGGAGTCGAAACTTCAATTCCTGTAAGTACAATGCACTTTCATTTAAGTTTCGACTCACCTCTCGCAGTTGCACCTGGGGTCCCCTTCGAAGGCGAGATGCCTCGCCGACCGTTCGATGGACTGCATCGACGGTGCCGATTTTTCGCGGGGGCAAACGGCCTCGACCTGGCGAGCGCGTCAGTTCCGGCGGAACACTCCCTGCGAAATTCGGAGAAGTTCGCAGTTCGCGACAACACTTGGAGTTGCGCGGAACTCTGCGGAGGTTCGACCGACGACATCCGTCCGATGGAGATTCGACGCTTCAGATCGACCGAGGCGAAAACGAAACCTGTCTGAGCGAGTTCGAGTTTCAGCGCGAATGGGAACGGGACCTCGCAAGCCGCGAAATTCTTCGGAGCGTCCGATCGTTCGACAGCTGACATCGACGACCCAGAATTGCTGCGAGAAACGACTCCACCCAGGCGCCGAAAGCTGCTGAACGCGACTCAGGAACGTCTTCAGATCGCTTGGAGTTTGGACCGTCGGATCTATTTCAACTTCAACGGACGAGATGGAGCGCGACTGCTGCACGAAGGGAGAATACCGCGGAGAACTAGAAATCAGCCGCCTTCGACAACGTTGACAACATCTGGACAACCAAATTCGAATTCCTTCATTTGGTGACGAATTTGGCGTGCAAATCATCTGCGGAGTCAGAAATCTGCCACAGTATTACCTACTTGGTAATAGCTGCAAGCAGAAAAATGACAGGAGAACGTAGATCGTCGGATCGGTGCGGAATCAACGGCACGAATGCAGCAGAGACTACACTTATGGGAAATCATCATCATGGAGACAACATTCGTGACCAGCGACTGCACAATCGACGCATTTTCTAACTAGTGTCGATAACGATCGAGTTATTTTGACGAAGTCATCTTCGTTAAAAATGGATCGACATCAACACAGCGAATCTTCACCCAGGAAAAACAATGGAGCTGCGTGAAGACATGTTCTCCATCCACGAGACACTTCTTCATAAAAATTGGATCGACAACCTATGGGATTGCAGAGAAGTAGCACTTTTCTCTTGCAATGCTTCCAAGTTCAAGTTGCTGCGAAGGAGCAGATTTCGCACGCAACGATGACGCAGTGAACCCGTCTCATCAAGGCCAGCGAGACACTACTTCGTAACAGGAGCTGAACGATTCGTCTTCATCAAGAATCTCAGCCATCCGAGGTGATTGATTGGAGCAGTCTCAACATCGACCTCACGAGGCGACACACCAATCATGCGTCGCGATTCCAGGTGTTAATGACGTGTGTGGAAGAAAATTCCGTGCACGTCACGATGCTTGACAGATTGAGGAGTAATTAACCTCTAATCCGGCAAGTACTCGTTCACTAGCGACCCTACGGCACATGCATTGGAGGCGATTCTACCAGAAGCCGAAGCGTTACAAGCACCAGCGTAACTTCGACGATGCAGAAGAACGCCAAGCAACACGAGGTGTCAACAAATGAGGGAGATGCGGACTACTACAACATGATCACGCGCTCTACCGACCGTACATCGGAGGCACGAAAGAGCATACCAGGAATTGCTACCCGTGGATACATTGAGGGGAGAAGCAAATTTCTCTTCACACCCTCAAATGAAACAATCACCGGCAGCAATGGAACAACACATGTGTACTAATGTGCACGTGTTCCTGGTAGTTACGCCTGTTACACCCATCAGGAACACTCTACTGGGAAGAGGGAGTTGATGGATTCTCCTTCAACTAGTACGAGTTGAGAGAATTCTCTGTAGCAGCTGCCGCCGTCGCCGTCGTCGCAACCGCCGCCGCCGCCACAGCAGAAGACTCGACACAACAGTCACAACCAAACCCTGATGGATGATTCTCCGCTCAATGGAGATAATGCTGGATTATATTCCAGTGGGTCGTTAAGTCCCGGCCAGGCACAGTACTATGATTTCCAGCTAGTGGGAAGGAGATACCACTATGCGAGGAAACAATATGGCAATGCCATATACCCTCAAGAGCATCAGATATTTGCTCTTATGGGGATGGGAGGACCGCGGTACTCTACCGTTATACAAGTCCTCATGGCCTATGGCTTTCCTTAAAGTCATAAAACCTGCGTCGCAACCAATCCATCAGCAGCACCAACTCCACGAAAGCAGATAGGCGTAAAATGGAGCGCCGACGCCACTCCGGATAGTGGACTCCGCGTATCTCCAACAACACCCCTGTTTGCCGAAATGGAGCAGACTTCAACACTGATGCTGAGTCGCTGAGACGTCGTCGACATCAACGCTACTTCCAAGGACAGTGACAGAATGAGACAACACATGATGGCACCAGAAGATCTATCCCAATATGTGCACCCAGACACCGATGCCTACCGATGGCCTCCGTGCTAAACTGGACGTGCATAAGGTCATACTGGATTCGCTGTCAGCAATACTCATTTGGAAATGGGAGAGGATTACTTGGGAATACCCCTAACATTCCCAGATGTCCTAACCCATTACCGTGGGATATCTACGCAGCTGAGATTCCTTGCTTGAGCAACCACCGAGGGAAACTACTTGGCGCCGATTCTGGAAGTTACCAGCTCCGCGTTTATGGTTCCAACCCCTCGCATGGTTTTGAACACAAGGGATACGCTGAGCAGCACTTCGCATGCGCTGTTGTACTCAAGGCAATGTGAGTAGCAGACCGCGTGGTGGACAGGATTACTACAAGTGATTCTGCTCTCCATTCCGCAGCACTACGATGCCGAGTGGGTACGACTCGCGACAACACTAAGGCATGGACCAGCTCGATAGAAGCCGTACTACGACACGACTGCCATACCACCACCACTTGGTGATCTTCACACGTGGACCAGATGCGGGTAACAGCATGCACGGATCGGACAACATAGCCATTCATCTGCACGTTACAGCACCCTGTTCCATCCGCGTACCACCTACAGTTGCAACCCGCTTACACCACAACAACCGACAAATCCATTTCATCGCCATCGTCCACCATCTTGTACATCGACCACACAAGCACCTCTTGGACATCCAACATCAGCACAATCACTTGGCAACTCATCACTACCCTTCTCGAGACCATAATCTCGACATCAGCCAACTTCCATCCAAGCTTCAACCTTGCTTCTGCGGGACTATCCTCTTTGAAGCAAATGTCACTTCAGTCAACTTCCGCTTCCGCCTACCAGCCACTTGGAAGATCCATACCGCCTTCCATACCAGCTTCTTAAACCCTATCAAGACCAAACACGCTCTACACCAAATGCCAACCACCGTCGCCGCCGGTGTTCATCCACGCCATGTGACAACTACGTACTTGGACACCATCATCGTCCGACTGGCACTCTGGAGCTTCTTCTTTGCTGGAAGGGTTATGATACTTCTGACGTTGCGTCTCTGAACTCGACATGGGTAACGCCCGTCGTCCTCTTCGCGACTACCTTGTCAAGCAGGGTGTTACTTCTACCACCCAGCTTTGAGGGGGGGAAGTGTGAGAGTACGACCCCGTTACACTAATTTCCCCTTTCCATATTTCCTTTCTATTTCATTCCTCTTTTTATCCTCATTCATTTGGTCTTTATCTCATCTCATTTGGTTTCCTATTCCTCCTTTTCCATTATCCTTTGGTTTATCCTATTATTATGATTATATCACCGACCAGGCTCGGGATGTACTGGCGCGCTATATCTAGCGTAATCCTGCCGTAATCCCTTAAAGCCAATAGCCTCGCGTGGCTATACGCAGGGTGATTCTATTTCTAGAAGGGTCTATTCCCTTTGGATAGGATAAACCTGGTTACCTGATGTATTCTGGAAGTATAAAAGCACCTTGTACTGATTGATAGTGCAACATTGAACATTGAGCAAACCTTTCCTCGGGACATTCGATCCTGTGACACTGCGCCTCATCTCTGGTCCATGCTGCTAGTCCCTGAGGGTGACCCAGACGCCTTTGACATCCCAACCCCTCGCACCTACGCTGAGGCGACCTCAGGACCCTGGGCCTCTCAGCGGATAGCTGCCATGGTTGCACAGATGGCATCTTGGAGATCCATTGGCACCTACGTTGACGCTGTCCCCCCACCTGGGGTGAACGTAGTCGATGGCCGGTGGCTCTTCAAGGTGAAGCGGCCCCCTGGAGAGCCGCCAGTGTTCAAGGAACGCTACATTGCTAGAGGCTTCAATCAGCGTGAGGGTGTTGACTTCTTTTAGACCTTCGCCCCGACCCCGAAGATGACTACTCTTCGGGCGATGCTATATGTAGCAGCACAACATGACTACAAGCTGCACTCTCTCGACTTCTCGATAGCCTTTCTTCAAGGTAGTCTGCACGAGCAGGTCTACTTGCGTCGCCCCCCAGGCTTCACTGACACCTTCAACCCGGGGACCCAATGGCTCCTCCGGCGCCCGGTTTACGGCCTGCGCCAGGTGCCGAGTGAGTGGCATGACACGCTGCATGCTACGTTGGCTGGCCTGCAGTTCTTCCCGTTGTCTGCAAACCCTTCTCTCTTCGTTCGTGCTGGCCAAACCCTGTTCTGCATCCTTGTCTATGTACACGACCTCCTCTTTGCTACAGCAGACAGAGACGCGCTAGCGTCGGTGAAGGCTGAGCTGCTGAGGAAACACACCTGCACTGCCATGGGAGAGGTGCGCCGCTATCTTGGCCTGCAGATCTCCAAGGACACAGCAGCATGCACCATCACTCTCACACAGTCACACTTGGTGCGTCAGGTCCTTCAGAGGTTCGGCCTTTCTTTCTCCTCTGCATAGCCCACACCACTGCCAGTAGGTCACATGCTGTCAGCTCCAGTCCTTGAGGAGTCTGCTGAGCCTAGTGGTCCTTACGCAGAGCTGGTGGGTTGCCTTATGTACCTAATGACTTGCACTCATCCAGATCTTGCATACCCTCTCAGCATCCTGGCTCGCTTTGTGGCTTCAGGCAGACACCAACCGCAGCACTGGCCGGCCGCTAAGAGGGTTTTGCGTTATCTAGCAAGTAAATCGGGCATGGGGCTAGTGCTAGGAGGACGCTGGCCAGTGGTCCTTACAGGGCGCACCGATGCTTCATGGGCAGAGGACGCTGAGAAGCTTAGGTCCTACCAGGGCTACTGCTTTAGCCTTGGTGCAGGTGCCATCTCGTGGAGGTCCACTCGCTCGTCGTCTGTTGCCCAATGGAGCTGCGAGGCCGAGATCTACGCTGGTGCCATGGTGGCACAGGAGTTCAGCTAGTTGACATTCTTGCTCACTGACTTAGGTGAGGGCCTAGCTCTGCACTGGTCGTGTACGCTAACAATAGGGCCATGATCCTCCAATGTCAGGAGCCTCGACTTGAGGGCAGAGCGAAGCACATCCAGCTGCGGTACTTCCTCCTACGCGAGCTACAGCAGTGCCGCCAGGCCCGCGCTGTACACTTGGCCTCAGGTGCCAACACAACTGATATCTTTACGAAGGCACTTGCACCTAAAGATCATCAGTGGCACTGTGTACAGCTTTGTCTAGTTCCTGTAGCTTCTCACTTATTAGGAGCCTGACTGCATACTTCTACTTATATTATGTTGACTGGACTTGTGGCTCTTGTTCCAGTGGCTGGACTAGTAGTGCCACCCTGGATTACACTTGTTTAGTTTGTACTCAGGCAGAGTGGTCTTCAGACCCTTTCCTCAAGTATTGGACTAGTAGTTCCACCCTGAGTTGTGTGTCTCTTGCTAGTCACTTGCGCTCATCTAGCCTAGGGGGTGTGTCAACATATAATATGATATGTTATAGGCTAGTTAGGTCCATGCTTCTATAGGGTACAACACTTAGGCTATATCACCTTGTGCAATCTTCTCCTAGTCAATTTTTTCTCACGCTAATAATGGGCGCTCTGACCCACTATTAACAAGCCCTTGTAACTCAGTGGTTAGTGGCTGATTTTCTCACAGCAGGGACATAATCACAGATATACCCTCTATACACTGACCATCAAAGCGGTATAGAGGTTTACTTGGATAAAATCTGCCTAATTATTAAATTCGTTTTTTTTTTGTCAGGGCCCCTTGAATAGTTTTAAAAAATGACTTTGATTTTCAGAGAAACAGAGTAAATTACTCTGATAAAATAGGCCTTGCTTGAGAATCAGGAATTCATGATAAAACACCCGTATATATGAGGGTCTGGTCTACGGTCAATTACCGTTGCACTTCGAGTCATAAAGTCACCAGTCCTAACCACTGGGACAAGAAGGGATGTCATCAGGAGGGTTAGGCTCCATATATCCACCTTCCCCATGGAAAGCCTCCCGGGTACCCTCCTTAGAGAGAGAGAGAGAGAGAGAGAGAGAGAGAGAGAGAGAGAGAGAGAGAGAGAGAGAGAGAGAGAGAGAGAGAGAGAGAGAGAGAGAGAGGATCGACTGGGTTATCCCAGTGCCACGACACACCCCCCCGCTGGGATAGCGTGAACACCAGGAATTGAATCCCTGATGGCTCTGATACCAAGTCATATAGTCACCAGTCCTAACCACTGGGACCAAGCCTCATGATATCATTGTAAAATACCCTTACGACCCTTATAATAAGGGTGGGGTGGGTGTTGGACCCTTATTTTTAAACGTGGTTTAGTTTTTTACCCTTATGGAAAAAACTAGATCTATACGGGACCTTTTTTTTTAGAGTGGTCGAGTGTAGGGACCCTGATGCGGAAAAGTGTTGTGTAAGTCCACCCTTACACAATCACACATGCGATCCCCCGCTATAATAATTTTTCCCCTTGCCAACCTACAATTTTTGGCTAAGTCCCCCCAATCCGAGAGTCATTCCTGCTACACCCCTAGCAACCCTAGATTTTGGTTAAGTCCCCCATTGCCAAAGACATTCCTCCCTCAGCCCTCGAGCAACCCCAAAAAATTGGTTAAGTCCCCCACTGGCAGAGACAGAGCTCATGTAGTACCCCTCGCAACCCAGAGGATTCGGCTAAGTCCCCCACTAACAGAGACAGTCCTCCTGTACCCTTCGCAACCCGGAGGATTCGGCTAAGTCCCCCAGTGCCAAGTGTGTTTCAGTCAGAATAGGGGGAATAACTATTTTGAAATTACAGGGTAGCCTAGAACGAAAAGAAAGCCCTGGACGTGACATGTCACACCTTCTCTTCCCTCCTACTCATTTCGGGAATGTTGCGCCTACGAAATATCGGCGACTTGAATTTCTATTTTCACGAGTTTTTACCTGGCCCCTACCCGCGCACGACGGGGATTCCCGCCGTCAGTTTCTTCTGCTAATGGTTTACGCTTTTGGTTTCTTCTTTGGCTGCCACTCACCGGAGAAGTCATGGGCACTGTTACAAAACCTGCCGTCTTGAATGTTTATTTCGTGTCGGTACTGTCGTACCCGCCACTACAGTAGTTCAAGAAATGAAAGAACAAAAGAATAACCCAGAGGGGCACGATCACTCAGGGTGGCATCAGCCCTAACTCCGAAAATGATTGTGTTTGGGACACCTCAACTCGCATATCGGGCAACTATGAATAGTTTAGGCAGACCAAACACTGCTCACGTTTGGGTAGTCAATGCATGGCGTACTTTTTTTACCAAGCCTCTGGGCTGCCCCTAAAGTTACCCTAAACCTCACAAAATTGACAAAATCACGAGTGCCGCATAAATCACTCGCAACGGGTAACTCATGTCGCGATTGGGAAGGGTCTTGGGGAAAAGTGTGTATCCCTACAGGAAAGTGTTCAGTACCAGCAAACCTGAAATTGAGTCTAAAACACGAAACAGTGAGATCCGAGGGGCAAAACGCGGATTCCTGTGCGGTTCAATTTGGTATTTCGCGAAGCTTGGTTTCCTAGTACTGAACGCGCTAAAGTAGGAATACGCCCTAACCGGTGACCGCAGGAATGAAAACTGCAAAATTACCGAGGTGCGTCATTCCCTCCACTTCAGCGCTAACAAACAAAAATATTGGCGCACCCTGTCGAGTGAAGCCCAAGGCACGCCGTCACATCAGATCTGCAACATGTCAGTCTTCCGATCACGCGAGATCCTGCAAATACAGTAAAGTGTAAGGCTGCGCTAGAGGTATACCCTTATGTGAAAAAAGTACAAATTATTAGGACCCTTATATTGCAAAGTAGCTTAAAAATATACCCTTCCAGAAAAAGTAGCAGCAAGCGAGTACCCTTACGAGAAAGAGTACTTCTAATCCTATCCAGAGGCTTGACTGGGATAAGAAGGGATTGTTAAATTATATATGTTAGTATGTAATTGTAGGCTTGGTAGGTGTTACCATCGGCGGAGTGCCGCGGCTGTCCCGACGCGCTGCCGTGGCGTCACGCCGTTGTGGCTTCGACGTCCTGCCGTGGCGGCGTGATGGCGCCGTCGTGCTGCCGTCGCAGCGTCGACGTCCCGCTGCGGCATCGACGCCGCTCTGTGACGGCGCCGTCGGGCCGCAGCCGACCGCGCGGCGCCTAAGACGCCGCCGCCGCCCGCACGCCAGCTGCCCTCCTTCCCCTGCGTTCCCTCCTCCTCGCCACAGCCAGCGCCTGGCACGTGGGGGATCCCATCCAAGGCTTACCTTAGGATTTTCGCCCACACGGCAGATCCAGGTATCTCTCTTGCGGGACCCGGATTAAACGGGTTTGTCTGGATCGCTACTTGTCAATTTCTGGATCCAGTCCTGGAATTTAATCCGTGATGACAAACGCTCTTACGAAAAGTTTCAGGACTCTACAAAGGGAACCACGTTACAGCATTGCGCTCAACTCTTACACTTCTAGTTCTTGAACTTCCTTGCTAGGGCTGATGTGCCCTGGGGGGAGGGAATGGCAGGGGGATCTGGTGTGAGAAGTTTTAGTATCCGTGTTTCTCAAAACCGAACAGGTCACTTCACGTTTCTGGTTAAAATGTACCCGTCAAATCAGGGTTCATGAAAATCGAACACGTCGCAATCCGATTTCGGTCGAAAACTCACCCGTTATTTGGTCGAAATCCGGGCAACTACCCGTAAAAAATAAGCCCTGACCCCATCGCCGTCGAGACTGGCCATGCCGCCGAAAGGGAGCCAGGAAACCCAGTCCATCCTCTCTCTCTCTCTGACTCTCTCTAGGGAGGGTACTGGGGAGGCTTTCACTGGGGAAGGTGGATATATAGAGCCTAACCCTCCTGATGACATCCCTGTTAGAATACTAGACTAGGGAGGAGGAGGAGCCATGAAATAGCGTGAGGTTTTAGGGTAGGAAAGTTGAGGAGAGAAAAGAGGGTTGGGCGGGCCGGGAAAAAAGATCCGCCACTACAGCAACCGCGCGTCCTACGTGGGCCTGTTCCCACTGGCGGTCGAGACCTATGGTTGCGACGAGGTCCCAAAGTTTTTTAAGCTCCTAGCCCACACCGCGGCCAGGAGGCTCCTGAACGCGGACCCCACCTCTTACCAGGCGGCGAAATTACTCCAACAGTTCCGCCAGCGCTGGTCGGTTACCCTGCAGCGCGCCCAGGCCATTGCCTACCTTGCAAAGATACACGAGGCGGCACAAGCGGACAACCCCCCGGTGGGCAGCCCCGACGCGGATTTCTGCCTAGGAGACTGCTTCGCCATTCTCGAGCCTTGGGCCGAGAAGACGTTGGGGGATCTGGTCTAGGGGTGGTAGGAGGGTAGGGAGGGTACTTGGTAGCACCTCGGTCTTCATCCCCTGATTGTACCTAGGTTCTTATTAATAAACGGACCGCTTGAGAGAGAGAGAGAGAGAGAGAGAGAGAGAGAGAGAGAGAGAGAGAGAGAGAGAGAGAGAGAGAGAGAGAGAGAGAGAGAGAGAGAAAGAGAAAGAGAGAGAGAGAGAGAGAGAGAGAGAGAGAGAGAGAGAGAGAGAGAGAGAGAGAGAGAGAGAGAGAGAGAGAGAGAGAGAGAGAGAGGATGGATTGGGTTATCCCAATGCCACAACACTTCGTACCTCGCGTCATAAGCTGAGACTCGACAACGGTTACAGCTCGAGTGTCACTTTAAAACCACAGGCTAGAAAAGCACACCTTGGGCGCTCTTGAAAACTGAGCTTTTTGGGGGTCAGAATAAACGACCCAGACTCGAGCACTACACACCAAACGAAACGAAAAAAAGCGTGTTGCGACAGTTTGAAACGTAGCGAAAGGGCCACGACGCACCAAACTGATCAACGACTTCGGCAGAACACGGTGCGGCAAGTGTGAAAGTCGCACAATTTGTCGAATGCGACTACCACACTCAAACCCATCGTTTAAGAGCTCCATGGGTGTGCTTCACGATTCGGAGGAGGAGATTATGTCGTAGTCAGTCAAGCTTAGGAAGCCATAGCTGCCACAGCACAGGTCAAAAAAAGGAAACCGCCCGCCCATCGACAACCAACTCCCAGCACTACGAGGGGGAGGTTATTTATCCTAAAGAAAATGATACCTTGGGCGTAATACCGACGTGCACATTGGGACGACGAGAGAGGGAGGAGAGAGAGGAGACGGGGGACGGATGGCAACGAGAGAGGGAGGAGAGAGAGGAGACGGGGGACGGATGGCGAGAAGAGAGGGAGGAGAGAGAGGAGACGGGGGATGGATGGCGAGGAGAGAGGAAACGGAAAGCACAGAGAAAACAGGGGACGAATGGCGAAGTGAGGGGGAACGGAAAGCGAGAAGAGAGGGAACGCATGGCAAGGAGAGGGGGGGCGGACGGCGGGGAGAGGGGGAAAGGATGGCGGGGAGAGGGGGAAAGGACGGCGGGGAGAGGGGGAAAGGACGGCGGGGAAGGGGGGAAAGGATGGCGGGGAGAGGGGGAAAGGATGGCGGGGAGAGGGCGAACGGATGGCGGGGAGAAGGGGAATAGTGGTTGGGAGGGCCTTGAGAGGGGGAAGAGAGGGCGAGAAGAGAGCAAGGGAGGGCGCGGAGGGCAGAGAATGGAAGGTGAGGGGACGTGGGGAGAGGGGTAGTGGAAAGGGGGTAACCGAGGGAGAAGACACTAGCAGGAGAGGGTGAGGGAAGGCATATAAGATGGGGGGAAGATGCAGATGTTAGGGTGAGGGGAGGGGGATGAGAGGGGGAAGAGATGCGGAAAAGAGGGGGAGGAAAGGGTTAACCAACGGCGAGGAGGGGTGTGCGAGGGGATGAGGGAGGGCTGAATTGAGGGAACGGAGAGAGGGGGATACAGGTGAGGAGATTCGGAGCCAAGGGCAAGTAGAGAGGGAGGAGAGTGGTTAGAGAGAGGGGGGGGGAGGAAGAGGGTAAAAATACCCGAGGGCGAGGAGAGGTGTGGAAGAGGGAGACGGAAGGCGGATGAGAGGGCTGGGAGAGGGGGGACGAGCATTGGTGGTTGGGAGGGCCGCGAGAGGGGGATGAGAGAGCGAGGAGAGAGCAAAGTAGGGCAAGGAAGACCAGAGAACGGAGGGCGAGGGAAGGAGGAAGAAAGGGCAAAGAGAGGGGGAACAAAGGGCAAGGGGAGGGGGAACAAAGGGCAGGGTGAGAGAGAACAGATGGCGGGTAGAGGGGGAGTGCTTGGCAGTAAGAGGGCTTTAATATTTGGAATCAAGCTCCCGGTCTCTGCTGTCCGCCTGCTCTCTCCTGTCCCTCCATTCCTCCCGCTCTCTGCTGTTCCCCCGCTCCCTGCTGTCTGCCTGCTCTCTGCTATCCCCCTGCTCTCTGCTGTCTGCCTGCTCTCTGCTATCCCCTCGCTCCTTGCTGTCTCCCTGCTCTCTGCTATCCCCCCGCTCTCTGCAGTCTGCCTGCTCTCTGCTATCCCCCCGCTCTCTGCTGTCTGCCTGCTCTCTGCTATCCCCCAGCTCTCTGCTGTCAGCCCGCTCTCTGCCATCCCCCAGCTCTCTGCTGTCTGCCTACTCTCTGCCACCCCCCCGCTCTCTGCTGTCTGCTTGCTCTCTGCTATCCCCCGCTCTCTGCTGTCTGCCTGCTCTTTGCTATCCCCCCGCTCTCTGCTGTCCGCCTGCTCTCTGCTATCCCCCCGCTCCCTGCAGTCTGCAAGCTCTCTGCTATTCCCCCGCTCTCTGCTGTCTGCTTGCTCTCTACTATCCCCCCGCTCTCTGCTGTCTGCCTGCTCTTTGCCATCCCCCAGCTCTCTGCTTTCTGCCTGCTCTCTGCCAACCCCCCGGTCCCTGCTGTCTGCCTGCTCTCTGCCACCCCCCCGCTCCCTGCTGTCTGCCTGCTCTCTGCTATCCCCCCGCTCCCTGCTGTCTGCCTGCTCTCTGCTGTCTACCTGCTCTCTGCTATGCCCCCGCTCCTTGCTGTCTGCCTGCTCTCTACTATCCCCCCGCTCTCTGCTGTCTGCCAGCTCTCTGCCATCCCCCAGCTCTCTGCTGTCTGCCTGCTCTCTGCCACCCCCCAGCTCTCTGCTGTCTGCTTGCTCTCTGCTATCCCCCAGCTCTCTGCTATCCCCCCGCTACTTGCTGTCTGCCTGCTCTCTGCTATCCCCGCGCTCTCTGCTATCCGCCTGCTCTCTGCAATCCCCCCGCTCTCTGCTGTCTGCGTGCTCTCTGCTATCCCCCCGCTCTCTGCTGTCTGCCTGCTCTCTGCCATCCCCCACCTCTCTGCTGTCTGCCTGCTCTCTGCCACCCCCCCGCTCTCTGCTGTCTGCCTGCTCTTTGCGACCCCCCCGCTCTCTGCTGTCTGCCTGCTCTCTGCTATCCCCCCGCTCTCTGCTGTCTGCCTGCTCTCTACCATCCCCCAGCTCTCTGCTGTATGCCTGCTCTCTGCCACCCCCCCGGTCCCTGCTGTCTGCCTGCTCTCTGCCATCCCCCAGCTATCTGCTGTCTGCCTGCTCTCTGCCACCCCCCCCCTCCCTGCTGTCTGCCTGCTCTCTGCCACCCCACCGCTCCCTGCTGTCTGCCTGCTCTCTGCTATCCCCCCGCTCCCTGCTATCTGCCTGCTCTCTGCTATCCCCCTGCTCTCTGCTATCTGCCTGCTCTCTACTATCCCCCCGCTCCTTGCTGTCTGCCTGCTCTCTACTATCCCCCCGCTCTCTGCTGTTTGCCTGATCTCTGCCATCCACCAGCTCTCTGCTGTCTGCCTGCTCTCTACCACCCCCCCGCTCTCTGCTGTCTGCCTGCTCCCAGCTATCCCCCTGCTCTCTGCTGTCTGCCTGCTCTCTGCTATCCCCCCGCTCCTTGCTGTCTGCCTGCTCTCTGCTATCCCCCCGCTCTCTGCTGTCTACCTGCTCTCTGCTATCGCCCTGCTCTCTGCTGTCTGCCTGCTCTCTGCTATCCCCCCGTTCTCTGCTGTCTGCCTACTCTCTGCCACCCACCAGCTCTCTCCTGTCTGCCTGCTCTCTGCTATCCCCCCGCTCTCTGCTGTCTGCCTGCTCTCTGCTATCCCCCCGCTCCCTGCTGTCCGACTGCTCTCTGCTATCCCCCCGCTCCCTGCTGTCTTCCTGCTCTCTGCTATCCCCCCGCTCTCTGTTGTCTGCCTGCTCTCTGCTATCCCCCCGCTCTCTGCTGTCTACCTGCTCTCTGCCATCCCCCAACTCTCTCCTGTCTGCCTGCTCTCTGACACCCCCCTGCTCCCTGCTGTCTGCCTGCTCTCTACCATCCCCCAGTTATCTGCTATGTGCCTGCTCTCTGCCACCCCCCCGCTCCCTGCTGTCTGCCTGCTCTCTGCCACCCCCCCGCTCCCTGCTGTCTGCCTGCTCTCTGATATCCCCCCGCTCTCTGCTGTCTGCCTGCTCTCTGCCATCCCCCAGCTCTCTGCTTTCTGCCTGCTCTGTGCCACCCCCCCGCTCTCTGCTGTCTGCTTGCTCTCTGCCATCCCCCCCCTCTCTGCTGTCCACCTGCTCTCTGCTATCCCCCTGCTCCCTGCTGTCTGCCTGCTCTCGCCTATCCACCCGCTCTCTGATCTCTGCCTGCTCTCTGCCACCCCCCCGCTCTCTGCTGTCTGCCTGCTCTTTGCGACCCCCCCGCTCTCTGCTGTCTGCGAGCTCTCTGCTATCCCCCCGCTCTCTGCTGTCTGCCTGCTCTCTGCCATCCCCCCGCTCTCTGGTGTCTGCCTGCTCTCTGCCATCCCCCAGCTCTCTGCATTCTGCCTGCTCTCTGCCACCCCCCCGCTCCCTGCTGTCTGCCTGCTCTCTGCCATCCCCCAGCTATCTGCTGTCTGCCTGCTCTCTGCCACCCCCCCGCTCCTTGCTGTCTGCCTGCTCTCTACCACCCCCCCGCTCCCTGCTGTCTGCCTGCTCTCTCCTATCCCCCCGCTCCCTGCTGTCTGCCCGCTCTCTACTATCCCCCTGCTCTCTGCTGTCTGCCTGCTCTGTGCTATCCCCCCGCTCCTTGCTGTCTGCCTGCTCTCTGCTATCCCCCCGCTCTCTGTTGTTTACCTGATCTCTGCCATCCCCCAGCTCTGTGCTGTCTGCCTGCTCTCTGCCACCCCCCCGCTCTCTGCTGTTTGCCTGATCTCTGCCATCCCCCCGCTCTCTGGTGTCTGCCTGCTCTCTGCCACCCCCCCGCTCTCTGCTGTCTGCCTGCTCTCTGCTATCCCCCCGCTCCCTAGTGTCCGCCTGCTCTCTGCTATCCCCACGCTCCCTGCTGTCTGCCTGCTCTCTGCTATCCTTCCGCTCTCTGCTTTCTGCCTGCTCTCTGCTATCCCCCCACTCTCTGCTGTCTGCCTGCTCTGTGCTATCCCCCCGCTCTCTGCTCTCTGCCTGCTCTTTGCCATCCCCCTGCTCTCTGCTGTATGCCTGCTCTCTGCTATCCCCCCGCTCTCTGTTGCCTGCCTGCTCTCTGCTATCCCCCCGCTCTCTGCTGTCTACCTGCTCTCTGCCATCCCCCAGCACTCTCCTGTCTGCCTGCTCTCTGCCATCCCCCAGCTCTCTGCTGTCTGCCTGCTCTCGGCCACCCCCCCGCTCCCTGCTGTCTGCCTGCTCTCTGCTATCCCTCCGCTCCCTGCTGTCTGCCTGCTCTCTGCTATCCCCCTGCTCTGTGCTGTCTGCCTGCTCTCTGCTACTCCCCCCCCTCCTTGCTGTCTGCCTGCTCTCTGATATCCCCCCGCTCTCTGCTGTCTGCCTGCTCTCTGCTATCCCCCCGCTCTCTGCTGTCTGCCTGCTCTCTGCCACCCCCCAGCTCTCTCCTGTCTGCCTTCTCTCTGCCACCCCCCCGCTCTCTGCTATCTGCCTGCTTTCTGTTATCCCCCCGCTCTCTGCTGTCTGCCTGCTCTCTGCTATCCCCCCGCTCCCTGCTGTCCTCGTGCTCTCTTCTATCCCCCCGCTCCCTGCTGTCTGCCTGCTCTTTGCTATCCCCCCGCTCTCTGTTGTCTGCCTGCTCTCTGCTATCCCCCCGCTCTCTGCTGTCTACCTGTTCTCTGCCATCCCCCAGCTCTCTGCTGTCGGCCTGCTTTCTGCCACCCCCCTGCTCCCTACTGTTTGCCTGCTCTCTGCCATCCCCCAGCTCTCTGCTGTCTGCCTGCTCTCTGCCACCCTCCCGCTCCCTGCTGTCTGCCTGCTCTCTGCTATCCCCCCGCTCCCTGCTGTCTGCCTGCTCTCTGCTATCCCCCTGCTGACTGCTGTCTGCCTGCTCTCTGCTATCCCCCCGCTCCTTGCTGTCTGCCTGCTCTATGCTATCCTCCCGCTCTCTGCTGTCTGCTTGCTCTCTGCCATCCCCCAGCTCTCTGTTGTCTGCCTGCTCTCTGCCACCCCCCCGCCCTTTGCTGTCTACGTCCTCTCTGCTATCCCGCTGCTCTCTGCTGTCTGCATGCTCTCTGCTATCCCCCCGCTCCTTGCTGTCTGCCTGCTCTCTGCCACCCCCCCGCTCTCTGCTGTCTGCCTGCTCTCTGCCATCCCCCCCCTCTCTGCTATCTGCCTACTCTCTGCGATCCCTCCGCTCCCTGCTGTCCACCTGCTCTCTGCTATTCCCCCGCTCCCTGCTGTCTGCCTGCTCTCGGCTATCCACCCGCTCTCTGCTGTTTGCCTGCTCTCTGCTATCCCCCCGCTCTCTGCTGTCTGCCTGCTCTTTGCCATCCCCCAGGTCTCTGCTGTCTGCCAGCTCTCTACCACCACCTTGCTCCCTGCTGTCTGCCTGCTCTCTGCCATCCCCCAGCTCTATTCTCTCTGCCTGCTCTCTGCCACCCCCCTGCTCCCTGCTCTCTGCCTGCTCTCTGCTATCCCCCCGCTCCCTGCTATCTGCCTGCTCTCTTCTATCCCCCTGCGGACTGCTGCCTGCCTGCTCTCTGCTATCCCCCCGCTCCTTGCTGTCTGCCTGCTCTCTGCTATCCCCCCGCTCTCTATTGTCTGCTTGCTCTCTGCCATCCCCCAGCTCTCTGCCTTCTGCCTGCTCTCTGCCACCCCCCCGCTCTCTGCTGTCTGCCTGCTCTCTGCCATCCCCCCCCTCTCTGCTATCTGCCTACTCTCTGCGATCCCTCCGCTCCCTTCTGTCCACCTGCTCTCTCCTATCCCCCCGCTCCCTGCTGTCTGCCTGCTGTAGGCTATCCACCTGCTCTCTGCTGTCTGCCTGCTCTCTGCTATACCCCCGCTCTCTGCTGTCTGCCTGCTCTTTGCCATCCCCTAGCTCTCTGCTGTCTGCCTGCTCTCTACCACCCCCCCGCTCCCTGCTGTATGCCTGCTCTCTGCCATCCCCCAGTTCTGTGCACTCTGCCTGCTCTCTGCCACCCCATCGCTCCCTGCTGTCTGCCTGCTCTCTGCTGTCCCCCCGCTCCCTGCTGTCTGCCTGCTCTCTGCTATCCCCCTGCTGACTGCTGTCTGCCTGCTCTCTGCTATCCCCCCGCTCCTTGCTGTCTGCCTGCTCTCTGCTATCCCCCCGCTCTCTGCTGTCTGCCTGCTCTCTGTCATCCCCCAGCTCTCTGTTGTCTGCCTGCTCTCTGCCACCCCCTCGCTCTCTGCTGTCTGCCTCCTCTCTGCTATCCCCCTGCTCTCTGCTGTCTGTATGCTCTCTGCTATCCCCCCGCTCCTTGCTGTCTGCCTGCTCTCTGCTATCCCCCCACTCTCTGCTGTCTGCCTGCTCTCTGCTATCCCCCCGCTCTCTGCTATCTGCCTGCTCTCTGCAATCCCCCCGCTCTCTGCTGTCTGCCTGCTCTCTGCCATCCCCCAGCTCTCTGGTGTGTGCCTGCTCTCTGCCACCCCCCCGCTCTCCGCTGTCTGCCTGCTCTATGCTATCCCCCGCTCTCTGCTGTCTGCCTACTCACTGCTATTCCCCCGCTCCCTGCTGTCTGACTGCTCTCTGCTATCCCCCTGCTCCCTGCTGTCTCCCTTCTCTCTGCTATCCACCCGCTCTGTGCTGTGTGCCTGCTCTCTCTGCTATCCCCCGGCTCCTTGGTGTCTGCCTGCTCTCTGCTATCCCCCCGCTCTCTGAAGTCTGCGTGCTCTCTCTGCTATCCCCCAGCTCTCTGCTATCTGCCTGCTCTCTGCCACCCCCCCGCTCTCTGCTGTCTACCTGCTCTCTGCTTTCCCCCTGCTCTCTACTGTCTGCCTGCTCTCTGCTATCCCCCCGCTCCCATCTGTCTGCCTGCTCTCTGGTGTCTGCCTTCTCTCTGCTGTCTGCATGCTCTCTGCTATCCCCTCGCTCCTTGCTGTCTCCCTTCTCTCTGCTATCCCCCCGCTCTGGGCTGTCTGCCTGCTCTCTCTGCTATCCCCCGCTCTCTGCAGTCTGCGTGCTCTCTCTGCTATCCCCAAGCTCTCTGCTGTCTGCCTGCTCTCTGCCACCCCCCCCCTCTTTGCTGTCTGCCTGCTCTCTGCTTTCCCCCCGCTCTCTACTGTCTGCCTGCTCTATGCTATCCCCCACTCTCTGCTGTCTGCCTCCTCTCTGCTATCCTCCTGGTCTCTGGTGTCTGCCTGCTCTCTGCTATCCCCCCGCTCCTTGCTGTCTGCCTGCTCTCTGCTATCCTTCCGCTCTCTGCTTTCTGCCTGCTCTCTGCTATCCCCCCACTCTCTGCTGTCTGCCTGCTCTGTGCTATCCCCCCGCTCTCTGCTCTCTGCCTGCTCTTTGCCATCCCCCTGCTCTCTGCTGTATGCCTGCTCTCTGCTATCCCCCCGCTCTCTGCTGTCTACTAGCTCTCTGCTATCCCCCTGCTCTCTGGTGTCTGCCTGCACTCTGCCATCCCCCAGCTCTCTGCTGTCTGCCTGCTCTCTGCCACCCCCCCGCTCTCTGCTGTCTGCCTGCTCTCTGCTATCCCCCCGCTCTCTGCTGTCTGCCTGCTCTCTGCTATCCCCCCGCTCCCTGCTGTCTGCCTGCTCTCTGCTATCCCCCTCCTCTCTGCTGTCTGCCTGCTCTCTGCTATCCCCACGCTCTCTGCTGTCTGCCTGCTCTTTGCTATCCCCCCGCTCTCTGTTGTCTGCCTGCTCTCTACCACCCCCCCGCTCTCTGCTGTCTACCTGCTCTCTGCTATCCCCCTGCTCTCTGTTGTCTGCGTGCTCTCTGCTATCCCCCCGCTCTCTGCTGTCTGCCTACTCTCTCTGCTATCCCCCCGCTCCCTGCTGTCTGCCTGCTCTCTGCCACCACCCCGCTCTCTGCTGTCTGCCTGCTCTCTGCTATCCCCCCGCTCTCTGCTGTCTGCCTGCTCTTTGCCATCCCCCAGCTCTCTGCTGTCTGCCTGCTCTCTGCCACCCCCCCACTCTCTGCTGTCTGCCTGCTCTCTGCGATCCCCACGCTCTCTGCTGTCTGCCTGCTTTCTGCCACCCCCCCGCTCCCTGCTGTCTGCCTGCTCTCTGCCACCCTCCCGCTCCCTGCTCTCTGCCTGCTCTCTGCTATCTCCCCGCTCCCTGCTGTCTGCCTGCTCTTTGCTATCCCCCTGCTCTTTGTTGTCTGCCTGCTCTCTGCTATCCCCCCGCTCCATGCTGTCTACCTGCTCTCTGCTATCCCCCTGCTCTCTGCTGTCTGCCTGCTCTCTGCCATCCCCTAGCTCTCAGCTATCTGCCTGCTCTCTACCACCCCCCCGCTCTCTGCTGTCTGCCTACTCTCTATTATCCCCCTGCTCTCTGCTGTCTGCCTGCTCTCTACTATCCCCCCGCTCCTTGCTGTCTGCCTGCTATCTGCTTTTCCCCCGCTCTGTGCTGTCTGCCTGCTCTCTGCTATCCCCCCACTCTCTGCTGTATGCCTGCTCTCTGCTATCCCCCTGCTCTTTGTTGTCTGCCTGCTCTCTGCTATCCCCCCGCTCCATGCTGTCTACCTGCTCTCTGCTATCCCCCCGCTCTCTACTGTCTGCCTGCTCTCTGCCATCCCCCAGCTCTCTGTTGTCTGCCTGCTCTCTGCTATCCCCCCGCTCTCTGTTGTCTTCCTGCTCTTTGCCATCCCCCCGCTCTCTGCTGTCTGCGTGCTCTCTGGTATCCCCCCGCTCTCTGCTGTCTGCCTGCTCTCTGCCATCCCCCAGCTCTCTGCTGTCTGCCTGCTCTCTGCTATCCCCCCGCTCTCCGCTGTCTGCCTGCTCTCTGCTCCCCCCCCGCTCCCTGCTGTCTGCCTGCTCTCTGCCACCCCCCCGCTCTCTGCTGTCTGCCTGCTCTCTGCCATCCCCCAGCTCTCTGCTGTCTGCCTGCTCTCTGCCACCCCCCCGCTCCCTGCTGTCTGCCTGCTCTCTGCCACGCCCCCGCTCCCTACTGTCTGCCTGCTCTCTGCCATCCCCCAGCTCTCTGCTATCTTCCTGCTCTCTGCCACCCCCCCGCTCTCTGCTGTCTGCCTGCTCTCTGCTATCCCCCCGCTCTCTGTTGTCTGCCTGCTCTCTGCTATCCCCCCGCTCCTTGCTGTCCGCTTGCTCTCTGCTATCCCCCCGCTCCCTGCTGTCTGCCAGCTCTCTGCTATCCCCCCGCTCTCTGCTGTCTGCCTGCTCTCTGCTATCCCCCCGCTCTCTACTGTTTGTCTGCTCTCTACTATCCCTCTTCTCTATGCTCTCTGCCTGCTCTCTGCCACCCCCCCTCTCCCTGCTGTCTGCCTGCTCTCTGCCACCCCCCCGCTCCCTGCTGTCTGCCTGCTCTCTGCCACGCCCCCGCTCCCTGCTGTCTGCCTGCTCTCTGCTATCCCCCTGCTCTATGCTGTCTTCCTGCTCTCTGCTATCCCCCCGCTCCTTGCTGTCTGCCTGCTCTATGCTATCCCCCCGCTCTCTGCTGTCTGCCTGCTCTATGCTATCCCCCCGCTGTCTGCTGTCTGCCTGCTCTCTGCTATCCCCCCGCTCTCTGCTGTCTGCCTGCTCTCTGCCATCCCCCCGCTCCCTGCTGTCTGCCTGCTCTCTGCCACCCCCCCGCTCCCTGCTGTCTTCCTGCTCTCTGCTATCCCCCTGCTCTCTGCTATCTGCCTGCTCTCTGGTATCCCCCCTCTCTCTGCTGTCCCCCCACTCTCTGCTGCCAGCCCGCTCTCTGCTATCCCCCTGCTCTTTGCTGTCCCCCGCCTCTCTGCTGCCTGCCTGCTCTCTGCTATCCCCCTGCTCTTTGCTGTCCCCCCTCTTTCTGCTGTCCCCCCCCTCTCTGATGTGCCACGGCTCTCTCCTGTGCCGCATCCCCTTGTGGTCGAGGCAATGATTTTTTTCCCGACCTCGCTCCCATCTCTCATCCTTTCTGCCATCATCCCTTCCTTTTTCTCGCACCCTGTCAAGCTTTTCCTCCATCCGCTACCCCTTTCACTTATGTCCCTCTATGCCAGCACTGCCACCAATGCTACAGTTACGGTATCTCTGCTGCCACTGGTGTGGGGAATTCTGCCCGTGCTGCCATTTCAGCATATGCGAATGATGCATGCAGGGGTATTGTTCGCTGCAATCACATATTTTCGTGGCCTAATTTTGCGCCTCTGTGGTTTAGAGAAACAATGCGAAGTTTTATTACATTGTGATGTTGATACTGTTGTATGCTATTCATAACGTTCCAGGTACATACTATTACATTGTGTACGAGTTACATACCAATTTTATTTGCAAAAGACTCTCGAGGTTCCACAAGCCTTCTGAAGTCATCCTGTTCGGAACCCCGTTCTCGCGTCACGCATATTGACGCACGTAGTCCCCTCTCTATGCATGTTTCGTCCAAGTTCTGCTTATTCGCATAACTTGGCGTTGGACCAGATCGAACCTAAACACGCTCCGGCTACACTGGGATTCCTCTCTCGCCATTTTGGCGGAAATTTTGGTTTGTCGTACATGGCTTTACCGCCTCGTCGCACGCGTTTCAATATCGCCCAACCTCCGGTAGGTGCGTAATAATGTGATTCAAACCTGCCCGTCTGCCCCAAACTTCTTAGGGCAGTTTCGCACTAGCACCCCAGAGTTTTTCAAGTGCCCCCACTTTCAAGAGCGGCGCACTTGAAACCCCCCCTTTGCTATTTTAGCCTGTGGTTTTAAGGGATGTAACAAATTCCTTATCGTAACAATTGTTACCGATAGTTGTGTGGTACATCAGTTAGTGAAGTTCAGATGCTTCATGGTTATGTGGGACCATTTTGAGTAGACTGCGTTGTTGGTAATATTGTATCTACGTTCACCAATATCTAAACCAACACCCATTTCTTATTCCACACTAGTGGAGCATTTTTTTGGTGTGGTAATTATATTATAAGCATGTTAATACCCCCACTTTAGCCCTATATGTTTAGGTCTATGTTGTATCAACAATAATTGTATCGCCTCGACACTCCGCTAGAGTTGCACAAGTCGGTTACCCTCGACCTCGGGGTTTTACGCCAGCCCCCCATACCACAGCCCAGTTCCCCTTCCACGCCAGGGCTTATTTTTTACGGGTAGGTGCCCGAATTTTGACCAAATAACGGGTGAGTTTTCGACCGAAATCGGATTGCGACGTGTTCGATTTTCATGAACCCTGATTTGACGGATACATTTTGACCGGATTCGTGAAGTGTCGTGTTCGGTTTTGAGAAACACGGATACTAAAACTTCTCACACCAGATCCCCCTGCCATTCCCTCCCCCCAGGGCACATCAGCCCTAGCAAGGAAGGTCAAGAAGTAGAAGTGTAAGAGTAGAGCGCCGTGCTGTAACGTGGTCCCTTTTTGTAGATTCCTGAAACTTTCCGTAAGAGCGTTTGTCATCACGGATTAAATTCCAGGACTGAATCCAGAAATTGACGGATCGCGTTCCAGACAAACCCGTTTAATCCGGGTCCCGCGAGAGAGATACCCGGATCTGCCGTGTGGACGAAAACCCTAAGGTAAGCCTTGTTCCACACCCCCCCCTTTTTCGCCGCTCCTCTCTGCACGATATCATGGGCGAAGGGGCCTTCCTAGTGGTCTTGTCGTCGCGCTGGGGTACACGATCCGCCCCACCCTGTCCTTGCTGGCTGTAGCTGCCGATGACCTTCAAAATTTGCTTGTCCCGAAGCCGCATTCCACGGCTTCCCTGGCAACATCTCACTGAATTTGTGACGCGTTTCTGCCCCACTCCCCCCTCGCAAAACCCCGAGGTTGGAGCGGTTGCTCTTCTGCCGTGTACCTACGCGCAGCTTTCCCGGATGGGCCGAGTCGCGAGCGTGTACCGATGGTACAACAGAAATTATTATCTGGTGAGCCCGATTGGTTTCGACGACGTCCAACGATCATCGGTTTCGCCGAGCTGTGAAGCGCGATGATCGTCGGACGTTGTCGTCACCGAGCCTGCAACTCGCCACTCCGGCTAGAGTCGAGTCAGCGCGGCTACTAACGAGCGACGACGGCGATAGACCTGCGCTTGTGGGCACCCCGGGCGCAAAATCCGGGAATTGCTGTTCCTCTCCCCTTTCCCAGCTTGCCGCGTGACTTCCGGTGTCTCGCCCAAGCCTTGTTCCAATAGTTCCGCTCCGTGCAGAGCTATTGGATAGCATCGCGGGGAATTATTGATGGAGCGGTGCGTCGCAGCGGGGTGTGGATCATCGCCGCTTCCACTCGCCGCATATATCTGAGACTCCTGGACTCCCCAATGTCAGAACACGCTCGAGCCATCATCTGCCTTCTCTCGCAGCACTCTGCAATCCCACAAGCATCATCCTTCCGCTCCTAGATCGCTCGCCTCTCAGTCCTCCGGCGACCTCTCTTCCAGAGTCCCTCGTGTCGTCCGCCATGGCAACTGCCAAGCCCCTTAGTGCCGCCACTACTCTCCTCCGCGCCCTGCTCGTGTTCGCGCTCGCGCTGCTCCTCGCATCGCCGGGTGAGCCGCGCCCTCCAGCCTGCCTTTTTCTTTTTGTGCTCGCCTTTTCCTTGGCTCTTGTCGTTAAGGCTAGGGGCAAATCATTCCTCGGCTGGTTCTTGCGTGAACCAGTACGCCTCCCGACTTCCCAGTGCCTCGTTGAATCGTGGTTGGCGGACCACATCGGTCGCACCACTCCCTCTGTCCTCCTAGCCTGAGCCGCTCCACCCATCTTGCGTTGCTGCTTCTGTTCTGTGCAGCATTTGCGGCTGGCATGGGCAAGATTGGCCGTGTGAAGAGAGTGCCGAAGAACACGCCTTGCGTGACGCTGATGAGGTATTACGGAGGCAGCACTGCTAAATTCGTGGAGTACAACGGCCGCCCGTGCAATGGCAAATGGGATGGCAATTTCATTATGGTTCCGTGAGAAATCTGTTAGTGCGGAACCAAGCTAGTCAGTGTGGGAGATAAGCAAGTGACCGTGAGTCTGAACTGAACTGGAGTAGTAGCAAGCATCCTTGAGTAGGTAGGTGGTGAAGATGTGCGTTGTGAATAATGCTGCTGATGATCCTCTGGAAATAAATGCAGCAGCTTTGATCAGTAAGTCACCCTACCCTTAGACATGCTTGGACACTGACTGAGCCCAAGGGCATGAAGCAAGAGCAGGGGCAGGCACGTCCTGGGCAGTGTGTGCACCTGGCATTGTGCATGAGCTACTGGTGTAATTCCACATTGGTTATGAAAAGGTAAGCCGTAGGGCATAAAGATCACGGCCAGCAGCACTGCTTCCAAAGCCAGCGCTCCCCACCCACTGCATGCAGGACTGACCCAGCTCAATCCCACTCCACCGCTTTCCTCTGTCTGTTCGCCATCCATTTAACACCTTATCCCCCCCCCATTCATCCACACCAGAATGACTGGGCTGAAGTCGCCCGGGTTCCTCCTCTCCCCCCCCCCTCTGCACGAGGTCATCTCCCTTTCGGCCCCAATACTCCAACCCCTGTCCCTCCTCCCCCTCTGAAGCCTCCATCACACCGGCTTATCAGTCAAAGAATGGCAGCAGCCTCTGCCATTCACACTGCCCACTCCATTCACCCCACATGGTCGCCAGCCACCCATCATTGGGGGGTCATGCTTCCTCCATGCCATCCTCATCCCCATCCTCCCCATCCCCATCCGCTGGCTGCAGGCGTGCCATCCCTCCTGCCCATCCCACCTCCCCTGCAGCGCCGCCAACCACGCATCGTGCCGCTCCCTCACTGCTCGCACTGCAGACTCTTCCTGCTACATGGGCATCGATGAACGGGGGGAAGGAAGCGTGTACATGCATGGGAGCGTGTGTGCATGCGCATCTGAAAAAGTTCAATGACATATGGGGGTGTATGTGCGCGCAAGCACACTGGCCGGCACACATGTGTGTACACTTGTACATGTGCATCATATATGGGCAGGTCTGCGTGCATGGGCAGGTGCGTGTGCATGGGCAGGTGTGCGTGCATGGGCAGGTGTGCGTGCATGGGCAGGTGGGCGTGCATGGGCAGGTGCGCGTGCATTCATGTGCCTGCCTGACACATAGCAGCCAGGGAGGGGCGCACCTGGTGAGCAGGGTGGTAGCAGATGGCAGCATGCAGGGCACCGGCGAACTGACTGCAGCGAGACATGGGGGGAGGTGAAACGATGGGCGAGTTGTTGTGAGAAGGAAGCGCAATGGGAGGCGAGACGGATGCACATGCATGCACGCGCACAGGCACGTAATCATTACATGCACACATGAGCACCACGCCCTCACACAACGCAGAAATCATCAATCAACTGAACTAAGGAAGATCCCTGGTCGTAGGTAAGAGTGTAATGCTTAAGAAGAATACAGATAGCCCGAGGTACCACAGGGACCCATCGCCAGTGCATTCCCCTTCTGCAAATGATGACGCCAGCACCTGATGAGGATGACATAATCATCGCTGACATGCGTTGCGGGCATGGAGGCAGCAAAGTCTATGAGCACATCTTGGGGGAGGGGGAGAGGGGGGCAGATGGAGAGACGGGAGGGGATCATGAGAGAAGGGAGGGGGGGGATGGACAGATGGATGTGGGAGAGACGGGGGAGGTGCAGGCGTTGGAGGGCATGGGGAAGATGCGCATGGGAGAGATGGTAGCGACTACTCCTCACAGATCTCGTCCACACAGTGCACGTCCTCGCTTTTCCCCTCTGTTGCCATCTCTCCCAGGGCTGTCCACCCCCTTCGCCCCTTGCCACGCCCCTTGCCATGCCCCTTGCCACGCCCCTTGCTATGCCCCTTGCCACGCCCCTTGCCATGCCCCTTGCCACGCCCCTTGCCACTCCCCTTGCCACTCCCCTTGCTCCATCAGCGCCAAGCCCCTCGTCCCTTTACTAAGTAGGGCTATGGATTAGCCACGACCCATTTCAGCCCCACAGTGTACACTGGATTCAATAGTCACCACCTCAACCCCACAACAAAAGCACGCGCTGCAGCGCCATCGCCCTGCAGCACCATCGCCCTGCAGCACCATCATCCAGCAGCACAATCACCCAGCAGCACCATCACCCAGCAGCACCATCACCCAGCAGCACCATCACCCAGCAGCACCATCACCCAGCAGCACCATCACCCAGCAGCACCATCACCCTGCAGCACCATCTCCCAGCAGCACCATTTCTGCGCAGCAGAGCAGTCCCCGAGGATCTGGCAAAGCTAATTCGCCAGTTCCCATATATTTTTCCAAACGACCTGCCACCCGGATTGCCACCGGAATGCCCTTAGGACCATCGAATCTAATAGGGATCCTGGTGCGCAGCCAACTGTTCGGACATATTGGCGGCTGACGCAACCCGAGCTCCAAGAATTACGGGACCAGCTAGATGACCTGCTGGCAAAAGGGTTCGTTCGCCCGAGCACGTCCCCATTCGCTGCCCCAATCCTGTTCACACCCAAGAAAGATGGAGGTCTTCGAATGTGCATTGATTATTGTGCCCTTAATCGGGTTACGATAAAATCTCGCCACCCAATCCCACACGCAGACGAACTGATTGACCATCTGCGAGGCGCTCGCTATTTTTTTAAGATCGACCTTTGCGGCGATTACCATCAGATTCGAGTCTTTGCTGACAACTACCACAAGACCGTGTTTCGTACTCGCTATGGGAGTTACGAATACACCGGTATGCCGTTCGGTTTAACGAATGCCCCCTCAACGTTCCAGCAGACAATGAACGGGGTATCCTCGGACTTACTTGATCAATATGTGATCATTTATCTGGACGACATCTTGATTCACAACACGACACAGGAGCAGCACTTAAAGGACCTGGAAGTGGTTTCATAACACCTGCAGTAGAATCGTCTCATCACCAAAGGCTCCAAGTGCGGGTTTTAAAGACCCGAACTATAGTTTTTGGGGCACGTTTTTTTTATGCGGGGGGAGAAAAATGTGTCAGAAACCCAGCCACTACCCACTGGATTAAAAGGGCTTGTTAAATAGCGGGTAAGTGCGCCCATAGCCCCCCAGGCTCTGCACCTGTGGCCCTTCCCCGAGGATCTCAAGGGCAACCCCAACGGGTCACTCAACACCCCCCCCCCCCCGCTGGGATAGGTGGAAGACACGAGCGCCTCTGCAGCGCTGGCACTGGGAGTCAATCCCAAGACCTTTGGCTCTGATGTACCATGTCAGAAACCCAGCCACTAACCACTGGGTTAAAAGGGCTTGTTAAATAGCGGGTAAGTGCGCCCATAGCCCCCCAGGCTCTGCACCTGTGGCCCTTCCCCGAGGATCTCAAGGGCAACCCCAGCGGGTCACTCAACAAAATGACCCCCGTAAAATTCGGGCCATTCAAGAATGGAAGCCGCTGACCAACTTCCAGGAGTTACAATCGTTTCTTGGGTTTGTCAATTATGTGTGCTGATTTATCCCCAAAATGGTGGGGTAAACTGGGACACTAACTGGCCTACTTCATACCGGCATTGATTATCAGTGAGGGGAGAGGCAGTAAGCTGCGTTTGACGGATAAAAAAATGCTTTAATCTTGCCACCTGTACTTTGGATTGCTGACCCAGAATGACTGTTTGAGGTCGTGACAGACGCAATGACATTGCAATCAAAGCAGTTCTACTAGAGGAATTTGGCGACGGCCTTCAACCAATCGCCTATGAGCCACTATACTAATCGCCCATTCGAACCCATTGCTGAGTGGACTATTTACCCACGGATATTCGACCGATCCATTTCTCGTAAACAATGACCACCAGCAAGTCCCGGCTGCGAGAGGAGCCTATTACGTAAAAGCAGGAACGGAACTAATTTGGGTTCCGAGTTATGGTCTACTTTGCAAATTATTGATTCAAGAAGTCCATGATTCAAACTTATCGGGACATTTCGGGGTTGAAAAATCGTTGAAGGCACTGCATCGGTTTTATTACTGGCCGGACAGGATTTCGGACGTGCAAAGATATGTGGGCGCGTGTCCGATCTGCCAACCATGAAGTTATCACATCAGCGGTCAGCATGACTGTTGCAGCCCTTTCAACCACCCCAACGACCCTGGCAACACGTAATAATGAATTTTGTCACTGGCCAACTAGCCAGACCATGTGGTAACGATGCGGTTCTTGTCATGATTTATCGCCTCACGATAGTGGCCCATTTTGCGCCATGTCGCACGACAATCACAGCCGAAGAAACCGCTCGCCTGTTCATCTCGACTTTCGTCCGCGCGCACTATATCCCTGCAGCGAACCTCAGCGACAGAGATCCGAAATTCACCACGCAATTTTGGTAAGACACATGGAACCAATACGGCATACACCTACAATTCTACTCTGCATATCACCCACAAACCGACGGTCAGACAAAACAGACAAATCAGACTATGGAGCAACTGATTCGCGCGAACTGCCCGGGTATTAGCAAGTGGGAAGATTCGTTGCCCATGGTGGAATTTTCCTACAACAATGCACCCTTTGCCACGACCAAGAACTCACCCTTTTCCCTAAATTATAGGATGGACCTGGCAGTACCCGTTGCCACCAAGGTCGAAAGTCGAGTTCCCTGCTCACACCGATTTGTCGAAGACCTTCAAACTGCCTACATGAAAGCCATCGAGTTTATTCGAAAAGCCAATGTCACCGCCCGCCAATACGTCGACCGCCATAGATGGTATATTACTCGGGCTTCAAGGAAATTAGTCCTCCTCGACACCAAAAACCTTCGCCTGCAGATACCGCCAAATCTCTGACCCCGTACTGTGGACCATTCAAAATTATCAAGGTGCTGACGCCCGTGGAAAATTCATAATTCCTTCCACGTCAGCCTCCTTCGTCCTTTTGTTGCCCACGCATCCGACGTTGCGCGACAGCCGATCGCCCAGGATATACAGCCAGCTGAGGAGACGCTCATCGAACTCTTGAAAATCCTGAGCCATCTTGTGGAAATCAACGGTGAGGAACGAAATGTTGACTTTCTGATACGATGGACCAATCGTATCAGCGAGGACGACACGTGGGTTCCCTCGGTACAAGTACAGACACTTACTGTAGTCTGGGATTATTTATCCCGCAAGCACGTCGCAGATGTAGACCACCTTTGCTAGACGGGGGATAGTGTAAGGAATTTTCCATTCCTTAGCGCGCTAAACTGCTAGCGCGTACACCGGCCCTATGCAGCACCGACCTCGGTCCAAGCTTCGGTCCGAACGCGTTACACCGAACCACCTCCGCGTCACCCCGAATCGCTCCGCGTCCTCAGATGCTTGCTCTGAAACTATTCAATCATGGGGCTGGATTGCTCTGGTGTTCCTATGTGTTGCTTCGTCATTCCATTGTACCATATTATGTTATTCCGAACTTCGACATTCGATTCCGCGCTACTCTGGTTCAACACTCATAACACATTTTAGTAACGATAGTGTTACAAACCGCAACCCAAATTGTTCATACGCACTGCGTATGAACATGAGTTTAGCGAGGCTTGATAAAATATCGCCAAACCATGAAGTTTTCGTTGTCGTAATTGGAGAGGTGGTTGGTGATAGCCAATTACATCCACTTGCTTTGGTTGAGGAACCAATCGCTGTTTTGGGTGCTGAAACAGGTTTGGTAAAATCGCAGGGGATTTGGGTCATCCGATAGATGTACGACCGATCTGAGGGCCCAAGTCCAAAAAACTAGAAGTTGGAAATCGATGGCCTTGAGTTGAATATCCGAGGTTGGTAAATCTGGACCGTCAAATTTGGAGAAATGTTGTGTGTTTGCCGAGTCCCTAAACGCAGGTTGTTTCAACTTTAGTGTTTGTTGAGAGACTTCATGATATGAGTGGGAATGGAACAATCAACTCAGTAATGGAAATACAACATAGGAATAATTATTGTCTCTGGCTAGTGGCGAGCGATTGGCTAAAATAGGGCACGAACGGGCTCGGACGAGCTAGGGCGAGAACATCGGGACGCGAGGTTGGATTGACAGGTGGCGAGGGTCTCGAAACACGACTCGAGGAGGTTTGGGCTGACAATCGAGGCCGAACTTGCGAGGTCGAGGCCTTCGGGTGTATGCGCTGTAGTTTAGCGCAATAAGGAATTGTAATTCGTTTCACTTTCACATGTCACAAACAGCCCACTTCAATTCTAGTAACGCCTCCCAACATATGTCGTTCTTACGCAACGCCTTTAAAGCCCGTTGTAAGGATTTTTATTTCTTATGCGGTTGTACTACATCGCATACACCCGAAATCTTGGAAGACCAGGCTCGATCCGATTCCGATGCACCCCCGAGGTTGGCTCGCGCCGCCTCCGGCCCTTACGACCGCGCTTGTACCCAACCTAGTCCTTCGGGGTCCTTGACTAGCTAGGGCTCTCGCTATACAGTGCTAGACTCTCATTCTTGTACTCGTCATTACTATTCCGCGCACTCTCGGTTATTATTTAGAACATCTGGTATCAGAGCTACTTTCCTGGTTCATTCTGCTTTCTCTGGGTAGTTTATTTCCAAGGCATGGCTAACCCTGTGGGGTTTGTGAGCTAGAGTTATTGGCTCACACAACTACGATAGCGTTTGCGCCCCCTGCACTTTCTTACTTCGGCCTTCCCCCTGCCCAAAAGGTGAAGCATTCGCATCATGTCTCAGGCACAGCTAGACAAGGTCATGGCTCAGATGCAGGCAATGCAAGCCCAAGTGGCGAGTTTGAACAGCGAAGTCGTGAGAATTCGGATGGAGAAAACTGAGCATCGCCAAGCGCGTGGTGAAGCGCGTCAGGAGTCGCCCGGGGTCGCAAAGAATAACGTCAAGGAAGAAGCCAACGACACGGCAAGCGAGACCGTCCTCCATGAACTTGCACGGGAACTGGAGCAAGAAGACGCGCGCACTGTAACAGCGACGAAGATTAAACTCAAGCCGGCCACGCCGCCCCCGTTCAACCCCATGGACAAGGCGACGATTGTACAAGGGTGGCTGTTTAGCATGGAATTTTTCTTCACGGCCTCAAGTTTGCATGCCGACGACGCACGCATTAATTATGTTGTGTTGCTGCTTCAAGGCCCGGCGCTAGATTGGTGGCGACGTCAGTTGGCAACAGGGACTCCAGCAGGTGTGAAGCAGGCGAAGGACGGGACTTTGGACTCTTCGAACCAACAAGCAGAAGCGATATTCGGTACGACCAGAATTCACAGGTGGAAATAATGGGGCACAGCTCTGCGAGCTCGTTTTGAGCACTCATCTACCTCAGACAACGCTCGCATGAAGCTGTGCAACTGGCGACAGGTGACTACTGTTCAAGCTTACACTGCGTCATTCACGGCACTTGCGGACCAAGTGGACGACCTCAGTGAAGCAGAAAGGCGGGAAAATTTTATTGTGTGGCTGCATTTGGACATTCGGTACGAGTTGCAGTTGTCCCGGCGCAAAACGTTTGACGAGGCCGTCCAACTGGCGACAACAGCCAATGCACTACAGCAGTGGGTGAGAAGGAACTGCAGGCATGCTCGTCATTTTTTTGGACAGTCTCTCTGCACCATGATCAATGGCATGTTAGCCCCTGATGAAGAATTTAGGGGGCGATGTTTTAGGTGTAACAAGCCAGGTCACCGGTCTAAAATCTGCCTGAAGGCGCCCAAGAAGACGAAGAACGACAACAAAAAGCTGGGAAATGGGAAAAATCAGAGGCAGACGGACCCCCTACTGACGAGGCTTTGTCGCCCGAACTTCAACGTTCCCACCAAGTTTTGGTACCAATACATGCAATCGGCCGCACTCGGACGAATAACAGGGGCGAACGTGAAGATCACCATGTTCTGGTCGAAGGCAAGGTGAATGGAAAAAAGGTGAAGTTATTTGTGGATGGCTGGGCCAGTCACAGCCTAATCCACGTGACAACATCGAAGTAGTTGAAGCTGATGCTAGAGAATGCCTCCCCAAAATTGACTCGCGATTGGTGGACGGGACACCACTGGCGATTCGAGAGCGAGCGCACATGGTGCGAATGAAGTGTGGTGACGATTTCGGATTCAGCATGCCCATGTTGGTGACAACACTGGATGGTTGCGATATCCTTCTCTGATGCGATTGGCTGCAAAAAATCAACCCGCGAATTGACTGGACAATTAGCGAATGCAGCGTGACCTGTGCGAAGGGATGGCGCGTACTTCCCTACTGGCGAGGACGGGATCCGATGTCGACATGTGTCAACGCCGTCATGCTCCAACGAGCTGTAAAAAAGGGAGCCAACCTTTACGTCGTCCATCTCTGTGAAGTAACGGCTGACACTTTATGTGTCGTGGTGCCCGACGACCTTGCCGCGCTTATTTGAAAGGACCACCTGAGCGCCCCCAGGACCACAAAATCGAGCGTGTAGCCAAACGTCAGGACACAGTGGCGGATGATTCAGCTCGAACTCTCGAAGTTGCGGAGCCAACTGGATTATCTGCTAGAGAAGGGATTCATTCCTCCCAGCACGTCCCCGTTCGCAGTGCCCATTCTCTTCACGCCCTAAAAGGACGGAGGGCTTTGAATGTGCATTGACTATCGGGCGTTGAATCGCAAAACGATCAAGTCTCACTACCCAATCCCAGGTGCTGACAAACTAATGGACCAACTTCGCGGAGCTTGTTTCTTCTCAAAGATCGACCTGCGCGGTGGTTACCACCAGATCCGAGTTTTCAAAAGATGGTGTTCCGAACCCGCTACGGTAGCTACGAGTACACAGTGATGCCCTTTGGCCTCACGAACGCTCCAGCGACATTCTAGCGAACCATTAATAGTGTGTTCAGGGATCTGCTCGACAAATGTGTCATCGTCTACCTGTATGACATCCACATATTCAGCTAGGCAAGGGAACGGCACCTCAAGGATCTCGACACGGTTTTTCAGCGACTGCAGCAGAACCGCCTCATCAGCAAGGGCTCTAAGTGCGAGTTCCTAAAATCCGAAGTCGAATTTTTGATACACGTCGTGGGAGCAGAGGGCATTAAAATTGACTCGAAGAACATCACCACCATCCGTGACTGGAAACCGCCCATGAATTTACAGGAGCTGCAGAGTTTTCTGGGTTTTGTTAATTATGTTCGACGTTTTATCCCCAATATGGCAGGGACATTCGGACCGTTAACTGACTTGCTGTGGAAAAACACTCAATTTGAGTTGGGGGAGAGATAGCAGACTGCTTTCGACAAACTCAAAAAAAATCTAATGTCACCCCCGGTCCTCCGAATCGCTAATCCATCACGACCGTTCGAAGTTTTGATGGACGCCAGCGATTTTGCCATCAGCGCGGTACTGTTACAGGATTTTGGCAACGAACTCCAACCAATCGCGTATGAGTCTAGAAAGTTGCAGGCTGCCGAGCGCAACTACCCCGTCCACGACAAAGAAATTATCGCCATCGTCCACGCGTTCAAGGTGTGGCACTGCTATCTTATGGGAGCCGACGTGACAGTACGGAGAGACAATAAATCTTTACAGTACCTCCGCGCGCAGCTGAACCTCAACCCACGGCACATTTAAAAGCTGGATTTCCTTGAGTCCAACTTCCACTACACCATCACCTACAAACGTGGGGCGAATAACATCGCCGACGCACTGACATGACCGTCCGCCCATCTTGCCTCTATCATCATCGCCAAATCAAATCCTCTCCTCGTAGGCCTATTTACCCACGGCTACGTAACCGAATCAATTTTCACCAGCAACCTCCATCAGCAAGCTACCACGGCTAAAGGACTTAATTTCCTAGAAGCCGGTACTGACCGCATATGGGTTCGCGCTTACCGACTTCTCCGCGAATTACATATTCAATGAGTCCAAGATTATAACTTCTCCGGTCATTTCGAGGTTGATAAAGCCTAGAAGTTACTTCACCATTGTTATTACTAGCTTGATTCATCGTCTGATATGCAGAGATACGTTCCAACGTGCCCGACCAGCCAGCGCATTAAGTCCTCGCGACAACGGCCAGCTAGATTGCTGCAACCGCTCGAGCCGCACCAGAAGCCATGGCAGCATTTAATGATGGATTCGTTACGGGACTTCCGGGTGGCACAAGTGGCAACAATGTCGTCCTCGTCGTCGTCGGTAAAGGTAACAAGGCAATTCAGGGCAGTGCTACTAGTCTGACCACTGAGACAAGAGGCCATAAGGCGAGTCAGCAAGTGTAGCAAGACAAGCAGGTATAGAACAGCAAGTACAAGCAGGTATAGCATATATCAAGATACACGGAGTGGTGCTGCTACTGAGACTAGACCAAGCTGAGTACGAAACCGCTGATGGTTACGAGGCAGTAGTGCCTTGGTGAATACATCAGCAGTGTTGGCCTTTATGGCCACGTGTACAACACGAGCCTGACCACGCTGCTGCAACTCAAGCAACAGGAAGTACTTCAGCTAGATGTGCTCCGCCTTGCCCTCATATCGAGCCTCCTAACCCAGGAGAATCATGGCCCTGTTATCAACAAACTGGACCGGAGCAGGCCTAGGTTGCTCACCTAAGTCGGTGAGTGAGAACGACAGCCAGCGGAGCTCTAGAGCGACCATGGCCCCAGCGTATATCTCTGCCTCGAAGCTGGATTGAGCTACAGACGACAACCTAGTGGACCTCCATGAGACAGCTCCGGCACTAAGACTAAAGCAATAGCCCTGAGACGACCTGAGCGTCTTCAAGTCGTCAGCCCACAAATCGTCTGTGTGTCCAATGGGCACCACTGGCTCCCGTCCTCCTAGCACAAGCCTTGGTCCTGATTGACTCGCCATATACCGCAGTACCCTCTTGGCAGCCGACCAGTGGACGGGTCAATCGCAACAAAGCGTGCAAGGAAATTAAGAGGGTACGCTAGATCTGGTCAAGTGCAGGTCATCAAGTACATGAGGCAACCCACCAGCTCTGCGTATGGACCACTAGCCTCTACCAGCTCAGGCGGAACACGAGCAGAGAGCTTGTAATCCACATGCAGAGGGGTGGGCTGTGCTAAGGAGAATTGGAGTAGAAACCTCTGGAGGATCTGCTGCAGAATATGAGACTTGGAGAGTGTGATCGTGCGAGCGGCACGGTCACGAGAGATCTCCAATCCTAGAGAGCGCGGCATCTCCCCCAAGTCTATGTAGGTTTGCCTTCTAAATACAGTAGCTCCGCCTTCATTGAGGCTAGTGCGTCTCTTTCTCTGTCAGGAGTAGCAATGTCACATCATCTATGTACACTAGGATGTAGAACGGGGTCGGACCAATATGAACAAAGACCGAAGGGTCAACAGAAGATGGGAAGAACTGCAGCTCTGCAAGTGTTGTGCAAAGTGTGTCGTGCCACTCACGGGGCGCATGATGAAGGCAGTCCAAGCTCCACTCGGTCCTAGGTGGGAAGGACCCAGAGAAGCCTAGTGGTCGCGAAAGGTAGATCTGCTCATGCACACGGCCCTGCACGAAAGCTGTGGAGAAGTCAAGTAAATGAAGCTCGTAGTCACGCTGTGTGGCAAGCTGAAGGAGCACCCAAAGAGTAATCATCTTTGGGGTCCGGGAGAAGGTTTGGAAGAAGTCCACACCCTCTCGTTGAGTGAAGTCTATAGCCTCGTAACGTGCCTTGAACTTTGGCGGCTCTTCAGGTGCACTCTTCACCTTATAGATCCACAAGCCATTGACTACGTTCGCCCAAGGCAAGGGAACTGCGTCGACGTAAGTGCCTGGGGATCGGTAGAATGCCATCTCAGCCACCATGGCATGTATCCACTGGGCTGCCCAGGGCCCCGACACCGCCTCAGCATAAGAGCGCGGGACTGGGAAGTCGAGGGCGTTTGGGTCACCCTCTGGGAATACAAGCATGGAGCAAAGATGGGATACAGCGGCAGCAAGGTAGGCAAACTCGTACTGCCTGTCCTCTAGCACGTCACTGTCAAGGACAAGTGCACCTCCAACGGACAGAGGACGAGCAGTACTGGAGACCAGAGCGGCAGCGTACTCGAGGCGGTGGCTAGCAGCGAAGTCAGCGACAGCAGCGACAAGCGCAGAGACGGTCTCAGGAGGAGCAGTAGGATCAATGACAAGCGACGCAAGCAAGCGGGAGGTGGTATTACGAGAAGTGCAAGCACAGTCAGAGGGAGGTGTAGAGGACTGCGGGAGTGATGACGGAGGAGGTATCGAAAGAACAAGGACTGGAGAAGCACGAGAATGAAGGACCATAGGGTGGACACTAGGGGCATGAGGAGAAACAAGACAAGCACCAGAGAGTCGACGGACCCAGTGGGAAAGGATAGGCGATTGGGGACGAGGGGGGAATGGGGACTAGACAGGGGATGGAGGAGAGCGCGGGGAAACAGCAGGCTGTAAACAAGGGGAGACAAAGGGGGAGGGACGGGCGGTTATTCAGGGGAACCAGGAGCAAGACCAAGTAGTCGAAGAGCAGAGTGCGGCTGTTGCTGCTGCTGCTGCTGCTACTGCTTGTTCTCTCCACGACCCCCAGCTCCACCTCAGCTACCACCAGTACTCTCCTAAACAGCCCCTCTAGGACTAGCACCCCCAGATGCACCACTCACCGAACCACTTCCCCCAAAGTCAGCACCTCCAGGACCAGCATCCCCAGAACCAGCACCCCCAGTACCAGCACCCCCAGAGCCAGTAGTACCAGAGCCCACGGCCTCCTGATGCTGCTGCTATTGCGGCTGCTGAGTCTGCTGTGGCAGCTGCGGCTATTGCTGAGGCAAGGGGGGAGGCCGTTGAGGTGCCTGGGGTACCCAGGCTGGGGGAGGTGCCACAGAGACAGCACGCACGACCCCAGTAGCTGTGCCCCTAGAGCCGACTCCCCACCAGGCTTAACCGAGGGGAGTGGAGTGGCGTGGGAGACACCAGACAGGGCCAAGCAAGGTGGGAGGGGTGCGACAGGCGGGGGATGGACGAGAAAGAGAGGAGGAAGAGTAACAGGAAGGTTTCTATGAGAGAAGCGCCTGTAGTAGGGGAGTGTCTTGTTGAAGGTAACGTCATGAGAGCGGTAGAAGCGGTGGTGCGGAGGGTGGTAGAACAGCCAGTCCGAGGTGTCAAGCTAAAACCCCAGGAAGACACAAGAAAGGGTGCGGGCTGAGAGCTTGTCCGCGCCAGTGGCGCAGACGTGAGCAAGGCTGCCCCATACGTGTCACCAGGAGCCCGAGGCAGGTTGACGAAACCTGCAGCCGCTGGTAGCATGGCCACAGGTTAAGCTGGTATACAGCGTAGTGGACGGCGAACGTTCATAGGAAATGGGGTGCACCGGTGTGGCCCATGGAGGTGCGAGCTACCTCTATGACCAGGCCGATGAGTTGTTCAGCAACCCCATTCTGCTGTGGGGATTCCGGTTGTGTGTACGTTTGACGGATGCCCTCCGCACTACACAACCGTCGTAGATTACCAAAGGTGAACTCGCCACCAAGGTCACAGTGTAAGCGAACTATAGGCAGGCGGTGCTGGAAATGAACACCAAAAAGCCACGGGAGAAGAACGGTAGGCACGTCGACCTTCCGCTTGATTGGGAACACTATGGTGAAACGTGAAAAGTCGTCAACGACGACGAAGAAGTAGCACTCCCTGCTAAGACCATGGACCGAGGCAGGGCCCCAGACGTCCATGTGGAGTATCTGTAGCGGTGATGTGGTAGGAGGAAATGAGGAGGAATGAGGGGCGGCGCGCTGCCGGCCCTCAACGTAGGAGGTGCACAGGGGCGCGACTGGTGAAGGCAGGGCGGGGAGCGACCCAGGGAGGCCTGTGACTAGACCGTGCTGGGACATGTGCCTAAGACGCGGGAGGGCGGGGTGACCTAAGCGGTGGTGCCACAGTAAGGTCGGGAGTGTGAGAGAGCAATAGGAACAGGGCGCGGCTACCTCAGAAGACGCAGCAGCCAGGTGGGACTCATTGTGCAGTGTGAACAGATTGGACCCTAGGTCATGCTCAAAAGTGGCTAGATGGCAACCTGTGGCTGTGTCTGTGCAAGCTGTGTGCCTCTCGCAGCCAGGGAACGTGGGTGTGGCTCCACGGTCTTGGAGGTGACCGACACCCACTAAGTTCCTGGCAAACGAGGGGATGTGCAGACCCGTGAGGGAGCCGGAGGGGACAGCTGGACAAGGCATGGAGGTAGTGCTGCGAACAACAGCTGTGGCTGTGGAGGTTGCGAGTGCGACGCGGACAGGTGCAGGTTGAAGGGTGAGGGCAGTGCTGTCTCGAAAGAAGCAACGGGACGCGCCACATTCTCTGATAAAGGAGATGGCAGTTGTATGAGGGGCTGGGGAGGAGCTTAGGGGACAAGTAGTAGAGGCACCTAGACTAGACACAGTGGTGGGACCTAGACCCCCAGGCCCCCGGTCCTCCAGAAGAAACACGCTGGCCCCAGGGCAGTGACCACCCAGGGGCCTGGACTCTAGAGCCTCCACCTTGCCCAACACCCACAAGACCCCAACTCGGCTTCTGCTGCTGCCGCTACCAGTGTAGCTGCTGTGGCGGCCGCTGCCACTCCTGCTGCCGCTACCGGTGCTGCTGCTGCCGCTGCAAAGGGGAAAGCAGCCAGGTAGCGTACCTCTAATTCGTGGAGCCAGAAGTCAAGGAGCGAAATGAGGTGGAGCGAGCAGTCTACGAGCGGGCTCATTAGTTGTAAGTGGTGAGCAAGAAGTTGAAGAGCAAAGGGAACTGTCTGACAGTCCAGCTGAGGGAATGACCACACCGAGGTCGTACGGCGAGAAGAGCGCCATCGAGGAACTCTAGAAACGAGGGGGAAACTAGCGGGAGGCATTGTTGGCGGCGAGATGGCCTGCGTTGCTGGCGGCGAGCTGGCCTGCGCTGCTGGCGGCTAGCTGGCAAGCAGGTGGACAACGGCTAGGGAGCTATCGGCTGCAGGCTAGGAGCGGCTAGGAGGCGTGGGGGGGGGCAAACAAAGAGGAAGTATGCACGAGAGGAGCTACTAGGGGCAGGATCCGAGAAGCAAACTTGGAGCCACGAGGATTGGCGGCTGGTGGCCGGCTGTAGTGGTAGCGGCGGTAGGTGCAGCTGCAAGGCCAGCGGCAGTAGTGGGCGTGCGGCAACTGGTGGCAAACAACGACTAGCTGCTGGCGGCGGCAGGGGGAAGAGCAGCAGCGGCGGTGGCAATGATAGGAGTGGCGACAATAGGGGCTGCAGCAGCAGCGGCGGCTGCGGCAAGCCAGCGGCGAGCTGGCTGGCGTGCTGGCTCTCGGCTGCTAGCTAGTGAGCCAGTGACGAGCCGGCTGGCATGCTGGCTGGTGGCTGCTTGGCTAGGGAGCCAGCGGCGAGTTGGCTGGCGTGCTGGCTGGCGGCTGCTAGCTAGTGAGCCATCGGCGAGCTGGCTGGCGTGCTGGTTGGCGGCTGCTTGGCTAGGGAGCCAGCGGCGAGCTGGCTGGAGGATGCTGCCGGCTGCTTGGCTGGGGAGCCAGCGGCGAGCTGGCTGGCGTACTGGCTGGCGGCTGCTAGCTAGTGAGCCAGCAGCGAGCTGGCTGGCGGCTGCAAGCTAGTGAGCCAGCGGCGAGCTGGCTGGCATGCTGTCTGGCGGCTGCTTGGATAGGGAGCCAGTGGTGAGCTGGCTGGCGGCTGCTGGCGGCTATTGGCTAGTGAGCCAGCGGCGAGCTGGTTGGCGGTTGCTGGCAGCGAGCTGGCTGGCTCTGCTGGCAGCGAGCTGGCTGGCTCTGCTGGCAGCGAGCTTGCTGGCTCTGCTGGAAGCAACGTGGCTGGCTCTGCTGATGGCGAGCTAGCTAGCTCTGCTGGCAGCGAGCTGGCTGGCTCTGCTGGCGACGAGCTGGCTGGACCTACTGGCGGCGAGCCGGCTGGCTCTGCTGGTGGCGAGCTGGCTAGCTCTGCTGGGGGCGAGTTGGCTGGCGCTGCAGGCGGCGAGCTGGCTGGTGCTGCTAGCGGCGAGCTAGCTGGTGTTTCTGGCGGCGAGCTGGCTGGCAATGCTGGTGGCGAGCTGGCTGGCGCGGCTGGCAGCTGACTGGCTATCGCGCTGGCAGGTTGGCCGGCGCGCTGGCTGGCGACAAGCGGGCTGTCGAGCGAGCGGCGAGCTGGCTGGCTGCTGCTGGCTGGCTATCAATAGAGCTAGCTGGCGACTGCTGGCTGGCGTGCTGGCTGGCTAGCAATCGAGATGGCTAGCAGTCAAGCAGGTGAGCTGGCGGCCAGCTGGCTGGCAAGACACGCGAGAGGCGAGCAGGGGCTGGTGGAGACTAGCAGGCGCAAAGAAACAAGCTAAGGGCTACACGGCAGGCTGGCGTATTTGGCACTGGCGAGCTAGGGAGCGAGCTGGCGAGGCTAGCTAAGTGGCGAGTGAGGGAGCGAGCTGACTGCCTGGTCGGCTGGCTGGCGTACGAAATCGATTGAGCACTAGGTGGGAGGGGGGGGGTACGAAACGCGAAATCAGAGAGCGGGAGGTGCGGGAAAAAAAAAATCGATACACTAGCGGAAGCGTGAGGTGCGGAAATCCTACCTAGCCTATACCATGTCGAAATAACGCGATCAAAAAGTGTGACTAAGAAGGGGGGGGGGGGGGGGGGAGATACAAGTACAATTGTTAACCTCTCTAAGAGCTGACCTAGCTAGCTAGGATATACAAACAAATATATTCTAACTAGGATACATATGTACTCTTAGTTGACAGTCGCATTTGTTCGAATAAGAGAATGACTAGAATGAGTAAGTACAAGGGAATATAGCCTAGTGGGTTGTACTCTCTACGGCACAACCCTATATACTCTACAACAACGTATGCAAATATGTTTAACATACCCCCTAGACTGGATAGGGGAAGTGCCTGGTGAGAGACAAGTAGCTCAGGATAACACTGCTAGTCCAGCCTCTGGGGCAAGGGTCTAAAGACCAGGCAAACAAGTACAGACCCAGACAAGACCAAGACCAGGGCGGCACTACTAGTCCAACCACTGGGAGAGGCCACAAGGCCAGTCAAGGTAATATATATAAATGTCTGTACACAATCAAGGCCCTAGCAAATGAGAGGCTCCAGGAACAAGACCAAGCTGTACACAGTGCCGCTGATGATCTTTCGGCACAAGCGCCTTTGTAAAGATATCAGCTTTGTTGGCACCGGAGGCCAAGTGTACTACGTGAGCCTGGCAGCACTGCTATAGCTCGCGCAGGAGGAAGTACCGCAGCAGGATGTGCTTCGCTCTGCCCTCAAGTCTAGGCTCCTGACACAGGAGGATCATGGCCCTGTTGTCAGCGTACAGACCGGGGCAGAGCTAGGCCGCTCACCTAAGTCGGCGAGCAAAAAGGTCAGCCAGCGAAGCTCCTGTGCCGCCATGGCCACGGCGTAGATCTCAGCCTCACAATTGGACTAGGCAATGGACAAGGAGCGAGTAGCCCTCCACGAGACGGCACCTGAACCAACGCTAAAGCAGTAACCCTGCGAGGACCTAAGGGTCTCAGCGTCGTCTGCCCAAGAAGCGTCTGTGTGCCTAGTAAGGACCAATAGCCAGCGTCCTCGTAGCACTAACCCCATGCCGGATGTACTAGCAAGATATCGCAAAACCCTCTTAGCGGCCGACTAGTACTGGGATTGGTGTCTGCCTGTGGCCACAACGCGAGCCAGGATGCTGAGAGGGTATGCAAGATCTGGACGAGTGCAAGTCATCAAGTACGTGAGGCAACCCACCAGCACTGGGTAAGGACCACTGGGCTCTACAGACTCCTCAGGAACTGGAGCTGAGAGCCTATGGTCTACTAGCAGAGATATGGGCTGTACGGAGGAGAAATGAAGACCAAACCTCTGAAGGACCTGGCGCACCAAGTGTGACTGTGAGAGAGTGATGCTGCATGCTCCTCTGTCCTTGGAGATCTGCAGGCCAAGGTAGCAGTGCAGTTCTCCTAGGGCAGTGCAGGTGTGTCTCTTCAGCAGCTCTGCCTTTACATAGCCCAGTGCATCCCTGTCTGCAGTGGCGAAGTCCAGGTCGTCTACGGGAACAAGGATGTAGAACGGAGTCTGGCCAGCACGAACGAAGAGGGAGGGGTCTGCAGAGGACGAAAATAACTGCAGGTCAGCAAGCGTAGCACGCAGCATATCATGCCACTCACGGGGCGCCTGTCGCAAGCCGTAGACTGGGCGCCGCAGGGTCCCACGAGGGAAGGTACTGGTAAAGCTCTGAGGGCGGCGCAGGTAGACCTGCTCGTGAAGACTGCCCTGAAGTAACGCAGTGGAGAAGTCGAGGGAGTGTAACGCGTAGTCACGCTTTGCTGCTACGTGTAGCAGCGCTCGAAGAGTAGTCCTCTTCGGGGTCAGGGCGAAAGTCTTAAAGAAGTCCACCCCCTCATGCTAATTGAAGCCTCTAGCCACATAGCGCGCCTTGAACACAGGCGACTCTCCAGGAGGGCACTTCACCTTGAAGAGCCACCGGCCATCGACTAAGGTGCCGGTGGATCTCCAAGATGCCATCTCCTGCTCCATGGCAGCTATCCAGTTAGAGGCCCAGGGTCCCGAGGTCGCCTCAATGTAGGTGTGAGGGGTCGGGATGTCGAAAGCGTCTGGGTCACCCTCAGGGACTAGCAGCATGGAACAGAGATGGCGAGCAGCCTTAGACAGGAAAGCAAGCTCGTACTGTCGGTCCTCCAGGACGTCACTGCCGAGGGCAGGAGCACCCCCGACGGACAGAGGACGGACAGGGTCAGAGACCAGAGCTGTGGCGTACTCAAGGCGGCAGGTAGAGGCGAAGTCAATGACAACAGCGACAAGAGCGTCAAGACGCGAAACAACAACAGACGGGTCGGTAATGAGAGAGGCAAGGACCCAAGGAACAAGAGGACGAGCTGCACGAAGTTAGTCAGACAGAGGGAGAGGCGCGACAACAAGGGAGAACGGAGGAGGCAACGGGAGGAGGGGTGGACGAGACACGTGGGACCGGAGCAACATAGGGTGAGAGCGCTGAACAGGAGAGACAGGACGAGCACGAGAGGGACGACCAGACCAGACGTGAGACGGAGGCGTCTGGACGGGAGATAGAGGAGGAGACACAAGAGGGGAATGAGGGGAAAGACGAGCCGGAGACGAGTCCGGAGGAGGGAACACAGGGCCGTAGACAGGAAGGGGAGGAGACGGCGCGGGAGGCAGAGACGCGCGGTCAGGGGAGGGAAGGCCGAGAAGGCGAAGGGCGGATACCAGCGGCGACTGCTGCTGCTTCTGCACGACGCCGACACTGGGACCACCAGCCTCTCCATGGCTACCTGTAGAACACTCCACGCCAGCAACCCCAGAAGGAACATCCCCAAAACCAGGAACCCTCCCAGCACCGGCACATCCCCCAGACCCGCCGGGAGAATCCATGACAGGAACCCTAGGACTAGCACCCTCCTCAACGCCAGCACCCCTAGAAGGCACGAACTGCTACTGCAGTGGCGGCAATGGCGGCGGCTGTGACGACGGCTGTGGCTGGGGCGCCTGCGACGACAGGTGCTGCGGCGGCGACTGCGACGGTGGAGAAGGAGACACTGGGGGGAGGGCAGAAGGCGAGGACTACACTGCAGGGCCACTAGAGTCAGCAGACTCCTCGACAGGGACAACCGACAGGAGGGGGGTAACGTGAGACACACCAGACGGAGCAGGACGGGGAGGGGGGTGAGCACAGGCGACCGTGTGAGGGGGAACCAGGAACAGGGGAGGGGTAACCGGGGAACCACAGTGGGAAAAGCGGTGGTAGAAGGAGATGGACTTGTCAAAGGTGACGTCATGAGAGTGAAAGAAATAGTGAGACGGTGGGTGGTAGAAGTGCCAGTCAGTCGAGTCGAGGGGGAAACCTAGGAAGACACAGGGGACAGTGCGGGCAGTGAGTTTGTCCGTGCCAGAGGCACGAACGTGAGCAAGGCAGCCCCAGACGTGGAACGCAGACGCATCATCAGGAGACCCGGTCCAGAGGAGGGTCGGCAAAACCTGCGGCCGCTGAGGGTGCGGCCACAGGTTAAGCTGGTGAGCGGCGTAGCAAACAGCGAACGGCCACAGAAAATGAAGTGCATCGGCATGGATCATGGAGGTATGAGCCACTTCCATTACCAAACCAATGCGTCGCTCAACGATCCCATTCTGCTGCGGGGAGTTCAGCAGGATGTACGTCGGGGTGATGCCCTCCGCACGACAGAAGCGACCAAGGCTTCCAGAGGCAAACTCGCCACCATGGTCAGAATGAAGACGCAACACAGGGGGACCTCGGTGGACACGCGCAGAGACAAGCCACGGGATAAGAATGACAGGTACGTCGGCCTTCCGCTCTAGGGGAAACATTGTGGTGTAGCGAGTGTGGTCGTCAACAAGGACAAGAAAGTAACGCTCACGACGCAGCCCATGGACGGGGGAAGGGCCCCAGACGTCCATGTGCAGGGTCTGCAACGGTGCAGTGGTGGGGGGGAGAACGAGGAGTGAGGGGCACGGCGGAGCCGGCCCTCGACGCAGGCGGTGCACGGGGGCGCGGGTGAGGAGGGGAGTGCGGGGAACGATGCAGGAAGACCTAAAACAAGACCATGCTGAGACATGTGACGAAGACGGGGGAGGGCAGGGTGACCTAGACGATGGTGCCAAGAAGTGTCGGGTGAGCAAGCGACCGACACCAGCAAGCCGCAGCAACCGGGATAGACACAGACACCTGGGAAGACGTTCCGACCTGGGGGGACACTGTGTCCAGCATGAACAGGCCTGACACCGGGTCCCGAGGGAACGTGGTGAGGGGAGCAGCAGTGGCGGCCTCGGTACAGATAGCGTATCGTTCGTGACCAAGGAACGTAGTGGTGACGCCAAGGTCCTGGAGGCTGCCGACACCAACTAGGTTCCTAGAGAACGAGGGGATGTGCGGGCCTGTAAGAGAGCCCGAAGGATCCGCCGGACAGCTAAGGGTGGGGGAGCTACGGGCGACTACAGGACCTGAGGAAGGGTCTGCAAGGGAAACTGCAGCGGGAGCGGCAAGCGGCGTGAGCGTAGTTAATTTCCGAAAGAAACAGCCGGAAGCGCTGGAGTGCAGGTTAAAGGAGAGCACGGCAGTGGTGGCCTGGGCCGAAGAAGCGAGGGAGGAGCCAAGGCTAAACAGAGCAGGGGATTCTACGCTTGACGCAGCAGGGGAGTCTGATCTAGGCACACCTACGCCAGGCAACTGGGGGTTAGTAGGAACCAGTCACACTAGAGTCATCGAGATACAGGATATACAAAGCAGAACTAATCTCGTCCATGTCCATATCAAAGATCTGAACACCACGGCGGAGCAAGTTGTGCCAGTCAGGGAGGTCGGGCGAAGGGCCGAAGCGGAGACGTAACGAGTTGTCCAGGAGACTGAAACAATGGGTGGGGGTGTTACCGATCTTACCGCACACGAAGCCGTGGCGAGGACCGGTCTGGAGCTGGCTGGCAATGCTGGCGGCGAGCTGGCTAGCGCGGCTGGCAGCTGATTGGCTATCGTGCTGGGAGGTTGGCCGGCGCGCTGGCTGGCGACAAGCGGGCTGTCGAGCGAGCGGCGAGCGGCCTGGCTATTTATCGAGCTAGCTGGCGACTGCTGGCTGGCGTGCTGGCTGGCTAGCTATCTAGATGGCTAGCAATCGAGCTGGTGAGCTGGCGGCTGGCTGGCTGGCAAGATACGCGAGAGGCGAGCAAGGGCTGGTGGAGACCAGCAGGCGCGAAGTAACGAGCTAAGGGCTACATGGCAGGCTGGCGAGCTAGGGAGCGAGCTGGCGAGGCTAGCTGAGTGGCGTTTGAGAGAGCGAGCTAGCTGGCTAGCCGCCTGGCTGGCGTACGAAATCGAGTGAGCTCTAGGTGGGAGGGGGGAGGCTACCAAGCGCAAAATCAGAGAGCAGGAGGTGCGGAAAAAAAAAAAAAAAAAAATCAATACACTAGCGGAAGCGTGAGGTGCGGAAATCCTACCTATCTATATACCATGTCAAAATAGCGCGATCAAAAAGTGTGACTAGGAGGGGGGGGGGGGGGAGATACTGTTAAACTATATAAGTTATATAATTGTAGGCTTGGTAGGCGTTACTGAACCTTAATGAAGAGGGTTCAACACCCCTCCTTGTATCCCTCTCTCTTTTATTCTCGATCTCTTTTCTCTCGTCAACTCATCTCCTGGCTAAACCCTCACGCCATTTTCATGGCGCCTTCCCTTCCTTGCTAGCTCACTTCATAACATGGTATCAGAGCGGGTTGCCCTTCCCGAGCCTGCTCCCCATGCTTCCGCCACGTACTCGTTCGTCGTTCGTCGCCGTTTTTGTGTCGTCGTGGCGGCCTTTTCAAGCTGCCATGGCGGCTTAGTGTGGCTGCCGTTGCAGCTCTGACGCGCGGTCGCGGCATCGACCCTGCGCTTTGGCGGCGTCGTAATGCTGCAGTGCCAGCATCGTCGGGCTGCAGCTGGCCGCGCAATGCCTGTGGCACCGCTAGACCTGCAGCCTGCACGCCAGCCACGGGCGTGATGCTGGACCTCGCCACCCCCCCCTCCTCCTCGCCACAGCCGACGCCTGACTCCCACCGACCGTCCCACTGTCGCAGAGCTTGGCCACGCCGCCGAAAGGGCGGGGGCCGATGCCGCCGCCGCTGTCATCCAAGCCGTCGAAGACGCCACTGTTGCCGCTGGCCTGTTGCCACCGCACGCCGCTGTCGTCACTTCCGCCGTTGCAGCCGTTGCCATCTCGCGGGCTGTGGGGTTGGCCATGCCGGAGTAGTCGTGGCTGCTACTAGGAATGGGGGTGCTATGTTAGGGGGTGTGGGTGTGTGTGGGTTCTTCTACTACCAAGCCTAGGGGGTGTGTTAAATTATATAAGTTATACACAGTGACGGAAAAAGTTGTCCAGATGTTCAGTCTTTTTTTGCATTTTGATGAGTGCAGCGGCGTAAACTTTAAGCCTTAATTTATGGTGTGCATACACGTTGAGAAAATCACTTAGAGCACTCATTCAAGTCAACAAATACGTGAGTAGTACAATACATGGTCCTTAAACACCTAAGCATATCATAAGAGCACATCCTGGCAATTTGTACCATGGACAGGCAGCAAACTAGATTCTTGAAAAACTAGTACCTAGTCCAGCGTCCCTTTGCGCGAATCACTGCCTTGATCCTCCTCGGCATACTGTTGATGAGGTTTGAGCACACCTCCGCCGGTATCTTTTCTCATTCCTCCTACACCCTCTCCCACAGCTCCAGCATTCCATTAGGTGGTTTTTCCTACGTCGACAGCTGCCTTTTCAAGTGTGCCCATAGGTGCTCTATCGGGTTAAGGTCCGGAGAGGACGAGGGCCATTCCGGCACCGCGTACTCCTGCTCCCCAAGCCAGTCTTGGACTAGACGGGACCTGTGCTTGGGATCATTGTCGTGCTGGAAAATGACCTCTGAGGGGGGGAGCTTGAAAAAATCGATGGTCTGTTTGAGCTCATCTAACAAGATGCTGCGATACAGCGGCCCATCCATCCTGCCATCTATCTTGCACATGAACCCCGCCCCCTCATACGTCATGCAACCCCACACCATCACAGAACCGCCCCCATGCTTAACTGTCTGTTGGACTTGATGGCTCTGGAGGCTGGTGCCCTCGCGAATCCAGGCGTACGCACGTCCGTCGGAGCAGAAACGCTTTATCTTAGTCTCATCAGACCAAATCACTTGCTTCCAGTCCTCCAGCGTCCAGTCGGCATGCGACCTCGCGAAATCGAGACGATCACGTATGTTTTTCGGTGAGAGCCTGGGTTTCTTGGGCTGCTACACGGCGATCAAGCTCGCGGATTGTAACGCGTTCCTGACCGTCTTCGAGTTTACAGCCAGATCGTGCTTCTCCTGCAACATCTTTGCCGCGTCTACACTGCTTTTCGCCTCGCCGCATGTAATCGCTCGAACTATTCCGCATTGGAGTCGGGTTGTGATTAAGCGGGGGCGGCCGGCCGTGGGCATCGTGGGTCGCATCTCATTGCGACTAGTCTCGGCAATCACCTTCATATCGTAATCGTGCACGGTGCTCTTGCCTATGCCAAGAACTTTGGCTATTTTCCTAATTGAATGCCCTTTGCGCAACATGCTTATGATTCGCGCGCGCTTCTTGTCATCTACCGGCTTCATCACGATGCGGTCGTAGGTTCGCTTCAGGACTAACTCCTAGACTAGCAGCTGTTGCGCGAGACGATGTACACACCGAGTGACGGGCGAAAATAGATCTTGAACGTCGCTCGGTATGAACTGTCCGGAACGACAGCCGAGGAGTAAATCTCAACCCCGCTTTTCGGTTGTGTCACAATCGCGCCTAGCAAGATACGGTTGAAGCATAACTCGACAACCTTGTAACAGGACGGGAAAAAAAAGGTGTCACTATTTTCAAAACAAGTGTGGCATAGCGATAAGTTTCAAAGTGCTAAACATCCGGGCAATTTTTTTCCGCCACTGTAATTGTAGGCTTGGTAGGCGTTACTAAACCTTACTGTCAGCAGCAGTGACGCAAGCGCGAGCTACGGCAAGTGCTGGCGAGGCTTTTGGGGGAGGTCCTTGAGTGAGCGAAGTCCTCCCCAGCCGGTCCCCTAGTCTTTTGCAGCACAAGAAATGTTCTCGCTGAGGAATTCGCCATAGCATGCGGGCGTTTCCACCTCTCGTTGCCGTGTTTTCAAATAGAGAAGGGGCGCTTTTAGGAAATATCTTTTGGAAAATGGAGGGGGCGCTTGTAATCGAGTAAAATTGTAAGCCAAAAACTTATTACCTTATGAGCTTCATGGCGCTAATTAAATGGCAGCGCTTATAAGCGTCACGGTACAGCATCGCGTACACCCAAACTCACGGAAGACCAGGCTTGGTCCGATTCCGACGCAATCCCGAGGCTGGCTTGCGCCGCCTTCGGCCCTTTCGACCGCGCCTGTACCCAAACTAGCCCTCCGGGGTCCTCGCCTAGCTATGGCTCTCGCTATATAGTACTAGGCTCTCATTCTTGTTCTCGTCATTATTATTTCGCGCAGTAAGGAATTCTCCATTCCTTACCGAGCGGTGCTGCTATCGCGTACACTCGAATACACCTGAAGCCTCGAGACAGTTCCGGACCTTTCTAACGGAACCGCCTCGGCTTCTCCAGACCTTCTCCAGACATTCAATGTTTATTTATTTCCGCGCTACTCTGCTTGTTCATTCATAAGACGCGCACTCTCTGTAATTATTCATAACTCCCGCGGCTTGCAATTCGCCCACGTAACTTAGGGTTGATGTCTGTAAGGAATTAGATATTCCTTACTGAGGCTTGCTACAGGGCGTACGACTCGAACAGTCCTGAACCAGCGATAGGGTTCCAGACCTTTCAGTTCGAGCCTCCTGGGCCTTTCCGGACCTCGCTTCGACACATCGAGGCCCTTCGACACTTTTCCCGAACTTTCCGATCCTACGTCCAGGATCACCCTAGGCTTTCTATATATTGTGTTGTCTTTCATTCTATTGTCATTCACTCGTTCACAGTTTCGCCATTGCCCTCCGCGCTACTCGGCAGTCCCATTCATAACAATGTCGCGAATTTGTTTTGTATCGCTGGTATCTGTTTCTGTCGTCGCTCAAGGTTTTCGCCGCGGGTTTGAAGAGCCTAATGGCTTCGCCTGGCTAGTCATCAACTAATGGGAAAGTACATCGGCGCTCAGTATTAGGGTCCCCGCTATTACGTACAGTCAGTAGAACGCTATAGACAATCAGAATTAGTGAGTTCGGCATACGGCTAGTCAGTCGGGTTCCACGGTTAGTCAGTAATTGCTGGTAAACATTTCTACGAATGGTCAGTAGACGTAACCCCCGCCCATTTTGGGCAGTTTTCCCGCTCGCGGCAGCCCAACAACCAAACGACTGTAATAATTGCGAGGGGCGAGATTTTTTTCGCGCAAGCCTAGCGCTGCACATTTCGCCCACTCCAACCCTCACTCCAAAACTCGAAGTGAATGGGCTGGATGGAGGAGATGGAGGGAGTAACGAGAGGGAGGAATGAGGCAGGGCGTATGCCTTTTGTGAAAACCCTACCCAACCATTTTAGAATTCGGAGAGATCCTTCTGATCCGTGAAGGACCTCACCCAATCGCGATCTAAACCTGCAGTTGGAGTGAGGGCGAAATGTTCTGTACCAAGTGTTGGAGTGAGGGCGAAATGTACAGTACCGATAGTTGGAGCGAGGGCGAAATGTACAGTACCAAGCATTGGAGTGAGGGCGAAATGTACAGTACCAAGCATTGGAGTGAGGGCGAAATGTACAGTGCCAAGCGTTGGAGCAAGGGCGAAATGTACAGAACCGAGCATTGGAGTGAGGGCGAAATATACAATGCCAAGTGTTGGAGCGAGGGAAATGTACAGTACCAAGCATTGGAGCGAGGGCGAAATGTACAGTACCAAGCATTGGAGTGAGGGCGAAATGTACAGTGCCAAGCGTTGGAGCGATGGTGAAATGTACAGTGCCAAGCATTGGAGTGAGGGCGAAATGTATAGTGCCAAGCGTTGGAGTGAGGGCGAAATGTACAGAACCGAGCATTGGAGTGAGGGCGAAATATACAATGCCAAGTGTTGGAGCGAGGGCGAAATGTACAGTACCAAGCATTGGAGTGAGGGCGAAATATACAGTACCGAGGGTTGGAGTGTGCGAAATGTGCAGCGCCAGGCTGGCGCGAAAAAAATATCGCCCTCGCAATTATTACAGTCGTTTGGTTGTTGGGCTGCCGCGAGCGGGAAAACTGCCCAAAATGAGTGGGGGTTACGTCTACTGACCATTCGTAGAAATGTTAACCAGCAGTCACTGACTTACCGTGGAACCCGACTGACTAGCTGTGTGACGAACTCACTAATTCTGATTGTCTATAGCGTTCCACTGACCGTACGTAATAGCGGGGACCCTAATACTGACCGCCGATGTACTTTCCTCCACTAATCGACTGTTTTCCCGCTTTTCCTTTCTCGGGCTTGGCGCGCTTAGGACGGACAGACACTCGTGCTTAGAAGTGCCCTCAGAGTCATCTGAACCTAACCTGGAAAATTCCGCGGGCACTTGTAGAAGGCCTTGTGGAAGAGGCATGATGGAGGAATCTCCTACACCGAGCATAGCACCACCCTAATTTCCGCATCCACGCACTCCCAGGAATATTTTGGCGGCAGGTCTGCTCAGTCTGTCGTCATCTTCAAGATCAGTGATCAGTCCTCTTGCAGCAGCGGAGCGTCACGGATCGCCTGCCTATTCGCCAGGTGCAGACTGCGTACGCGGCCTTACTAGAATCAGTGATTTGTTCTTCAGTCGCTTCTCTCAGCTTTAATATTAGCCCCTCAGTCCGTCGTCAGAAGCATAGGCAGCCCTACTCTTGCGAACAGCCGCTCAGCCCTTCGCCGCTGTCCGTTCTTACGCGTTCCCTTCTGGTTGGATCGTCGTTTCACTTCTCACCCGTTGCGTCATCGCCCTCGCGCCTCTTGCCCCTCGTTCTTTTGAGGAGACTCAAAACCCCCTCACTTTGCGTCAAAACCTCCTCACCCGTTGCGTCAAACGCGCCCCACACGCGCCTCACCCAGCCGCGGCTGACTGCTGGGCGAAGCGCTGGTAACCAGAGCCTGCTGGGTCACTCCGTCTTGTAAAGTCTGCAGACGTGGCGTCGCCTTTCACTCTGCTGCTTTCCTCTTTCTCCCTTCGCTCCGTTGCTTCGCCCGTCGGTACCGTGCCTCCCCTCGGCCTCCCTGCATCCCTCCCTGCATCATAACCTCATGCTCCTCGTGTCCTCATGTTCCTTTTTTGCCGACCTCCTCGTGTCCATTTCGCCCCTCATGCTCCTTCTCCTATCTCCTTCTACACCCCTAGGGACAAACACGTACGAGTTTTGAGGCGCCTTTATTATACCCTCATGGTCCTTCCCCTACCTCTTTCTACTCCCCTAGGGACAAACATAGCCCTCTGGCCGGGGGGGAAACTCAGCGAAAGAACTTGACAAGGTGGACTTCGCCTTTGCGTCAGTCTATGGCGAATCCCTCTTTTAGTGGCGGCCCCTCGCCCCACGGCCTGGACGTGGCGGGCATGCTGCAGCTGGCACGGCAGAGGGTGGACGAGGGACAGCCGTCAGCCGCCCTGCAACTGGTGCGTCCATCTGTGTCATGGTGGGGCTGCTGAATTGCATGTGCCCCTGGAGTTGCATCACACCCCATCCATCCATCCATCCATCCATCCATCCATACATCCATCCATCCATCCATCCATCCATCCATACGCCCTCGCCGCACGGCCTGGACGGGGCGGGCATGCTGCAGCTGGCATGGCAGTGGGTGGACGAGGGACAGCCATCAGCCGCACTGCATCTTGTGAGCCTGCTAATGGTGGGACGGGCGGTGGATTGAGTACCTGGGGTTGCATTACACCATCCAAATCCGCCCTCGGCCCACGGCCTGGACTCTGGCCGTGCCAGCTGTGCTGCAGCTGGCACGGCAGAGGGTGGACTGGGGGCAGCCGTCCCTAGATGTGCACCAAGTGAGTTTGCTAGTTGTGAAACCCTTCAGGTGTCTGGTAATGACGACACCCTTTAGACGCCTTCCTTCGTCTCCATTTCCCCTTCTCCCCTCTCCCATCTCCCGTCTCCCCTTCCCCCTCTCCATTTTCCCTTCCCGCCTCTCCCCTCTCCCCTTTCCCTTCCCGCCTCTCCCCTCTCCCCTTTCCCTTCCCGCCTCTCCCCTCTCCCCTTTCCCTTCCCGCCTCTCCCCTCTCCCCTTTTCCTTCCCGCCTCTCCCCTCTCCCCACTCCCCTTTCCCTTCCCGCCTCTCCCCTCTCCCCTCTCCCCTCTCCCTTCCCGCCTCTCCCCTCTCCCCTCTCCCCTCTCCCCTCTCCCCTCTCCCCTCTCCCCTCGCCCCTCTCCCCTCTCCCCTTTCCCTTCCCGCCTCTCCCCTCTCCCCTCTCCCCTTTCCCTTCCCGCCTCTCCCCTCTCCCCTTTCCCTTCCCGCCTCTCCCCTTTCCCTTCCCGCCTCTCCCCTCTCCCCTCTCCCCTCTCCCCTCTCCCCTCTCCCCTCTCCCCTTTCCCTTCCCGCCTCTCCCCTCTCCCCGTTCCCTTCCCGCCTCTCCCCTCTCCCCTTCCCTTCCCGCCTCTCCCCTCTCCCCTTTCCCTTCCCGCCTCTCCCCTCTCCCCTTTCCCTTCCCGCCTCTCCCCTCTCCCCTCTCCCTTCCCGCCTCTCCCCTCTCCCCTCTCCCCTCTCCCCTCTCCCCTCTCCCCTTTCCCTTCCCGCCTCTCCCCTCTCCCCTCTCCCCTTTCCCTTCCCGCCTCTCCCCTCTCCCCTTTCCCTTCCCGCCTCTCCCCTCTCCCCTTTTCCTTCCCGCCTCTCCCCTCTCCCCCTTTTCCTTCCCGCCTCTCCCCTCTCCCCACTCCCCTTTCCCTTCCCGCCTCTCCCCTCTCCCCTCTCCCCTTTCCCTTCCCGCCTCTCCCCTCTCCCTTCCCGCCTCTCCCCTCTCCCTCGCCCCTCTCCCTCTCCCCTTTCCCTTCCCGCCTCTCCCCTTTCCCTTCCGCCTCTTCCCTCTCCCCTCTCCCCTCTCCCCTCTCCCCTCTCCCCTCTCCCCTCTCCCCTTTCCCTTCCCGCCTCTCCCCTCTCCCCTCTCCCCTCTCCCCTCTCCCTCTCCCCTCTCCCTCTCCCCTCTCCCCTCTCCCCTATCCCCTCTCCCCTCTCCCCTCTCCCCTCTCCCCTCTCCCTCTGCCTCTCCCCTCTCCCTTCCCGCCTCTCCCCTCTCCCCTCTCCCCTCTCCCTCTCCCTCTCCCTCTCCCCTCTCCCCTCTCCCCTCTCCCCTCTCCCCTCTCCCCTCTCCCCTCCCCCTCTCCCTCTCCCCTCCCCCTCTCCCCTCTCCCCTCTCCCCTCTCCCCTCGCCCCTCTCCCCTCTCCCCTTTCCTTCCCGCCTCTCCCCTCTCCCCTCTCCCCTTTCCCTTCCCGCCTCTCCCCTCTCCCCTCTCCCCTTTCCCTTCCCGCCTCTCCCCTTTCCCTTCCCGCCTCTCCCCTCTCCCCTCTCCCCTCTCCCCTCTCCCCTCTCCCCTCTCCCCTCTCCCCTTTCCCTTCCCGCCTCTCCCCTCTCCCCGTTCCCTTCCCCCTCTCCCCTCTCCCCTTCCCTTCCCCCTCTCCCCTCTCCCCTTTCCCTTCCCGCCTCTCCCCTCTCCCCTTTCCCTTCCCGCCTCTCCCCTCTCCCCTCTCCCTCTCCCCTCTCCCCTCTCCCCTCTCCCCTCTCCCCTCTCCCCTCTCCCCTCTCCCCTCTCCCCTCTCCCCTCTCCCCTCTCCCCTCTCCCCTCTCCCCTCTCCCCTCTCCCTCTCCCCTCTCCCCTCTCCCCTCTCCCCTCTCCCTCTCCCCTCTCCCTCCGCCTCTCCCCTCTCCCCTCTCCCCTCTCCCCTCTCCCCTCTCCCCTCCCCTCTCCCCCTCTGCCTCTCCCCTCTCCCCTCTCCCCTCTCCCCTCTCCCCTCTCCCCTCTCCCCTCTGCCTCTCCCCTCTCCCTTCCCGCCTCTCCCCTCTCCCCTCTCCCCTCTCCCCTCTCCCCTCTCCCCTCTCCCCTCTCCCCTCTGCCTCTCCCCTCTCCCCTCTCCCCTCTCCCTTTTCCCCTATCCCCTCTGCCCTCTGCCCTCTGCCCTCTCCCCTCTCCCCTCTCCTCTCCCCTCTCCCCTCTCCCTCTCCCTCTGCCTCTCCCCTCTCCCCTCTCCCCTCTCCCTTTTCCCCTATCCCCTCTCCCCTCTGCCCTCTGCCCTCTGCCCTCTCCCCTCTCCCCTCCTCCTCTCCCCTCTCCCCTCTCCCCTCTCCCCTCTCCCCTCTCCCCTCTCCCCTCTCCCTCTCCCCTCTCCCCTCTTCCCTCTTCCCTCTCCCCTCTCCCCTCTCCCCTCTCCCCTCTCCCCTCTTCCCTCTCCCCTCTCCCCTCTCCCCTCTCCCCTCTCCCCTCTCCCCTCTCCCCTCTCCCTTCTCCCCTCTCCCCTCTCCCCTCTCCCCTCTCCCCTCTCCCCTCTCCCCTCTCCCCTCTTCCCTCTCCCCTCTTCCCTCTCCCCTCTCCCCTCTCCCCTCTCCCCTCTCCCCTCTCCCCTCTCCCCTCTCCCCTCTCCCGTTTTCCCTCTTCAATCACCCGTGTCGTTCCCCTGCCATCACATCGTCGCTAAATGAGCCATGAACCGCAATGGGCAGCAGGGGCAGCGGGGGGCGACGACATCACTTCATTCCCTGACCCTTGCTCTGCCTTCTCCCCTTGCCCTTCCCTCCACCTCTCACATCGTACCAGTGTCAAGAGCACAAGGCGGGGAAGGAGCAGTGCTGTCAGCACTAGCAAGAGCAAGAGCCGTGTACCACGACGACAGGCAGCACCTGGAGCTGGGGATATTGATGGAGTCAATACATACCTTGCTGCTGGTTCTGCCTTCTCCCCACTCCGTGCTCTGCCACCTGCTCTCAGATCATCACAGTGTTGAGAGCCCAAGGCGGGGAGGCAGCAGTACTGTCAGCCCTAACTCGAGCGAGAGCCATGCACCACGACAGGCAGCAGCTGCAGCAGGGGGCCGACGACATCACTGCGTTGCTGGCACGCTGTGCTATCGGCACCGCTGATGTGGCAGTGCCAGCTGGCAGCGGGCAAATGATTCCAGGGGGGCCGATGGAGAGGGGATGGCAAGGGCAGGGAGGGGGCAGTGCGGTGGCATGGGGAGGGGGAGCAGATGAGGGGATGGGGGGAGATGGCATGGGGGAGGGGGAGGGAGGGCAGCAGCGAGTAGGCGGGATGGAGGGGATAGACCAGACAGGCAGGTATGGAGTGAGCAGTATCCAGGGTGGTGGGATGAATGGGGCAGCAGGGTATGGGATGGACCAAGAGCGAAGGTATGGGGTGGACCAAGAGAGAAGGTATGGGGTGGATCGGGCGCCCATACTGGCAGAGCAAGGGCGCATGCAGGTGGTGGTGGATGCATCAGCGGATGGCAGCAGCGTGACGTGCCACATGTGCCATGGGGTGATCAGCGGGGCGCGGTGGAAGGAGCACCTGCAGTTCTGGTGCAGGGCTGCTGCGCGTGATGCCACGGGGAATGATGGCCTTTCCCCGTGACGCATGCACACTGGACTCTTGGCGCTTTGAGCTCAAGGCCAGAGCACCCGCTAGGGGGAGGGGATGGCTGGCAGCAGTGTGACATGCCTTGCCACATATGCCATGGGAACAGCGCCTGGGTTGTGTTGTGTGGTATGAATCAGGATTTAGGGTTCACATCACAATGCCTTGGGGGAACAATGCCTTGGGGGAACAATGCGAAATCAGGGTAATGGGACATGAGAGTCGTCTGAGTTGTGTGTGACCCACCCTGGTACTCTGTCAAACATGTTTTGTATGTTCCTGTAGACTATATAGGGTTGTGCCTTCGGGAGTTCAACTCATTATGTTATATTCCCTTGTAAGCCTTGTTCTAGACATTCTTTCACTTGAACATGGTGTCATGAGTAGGTAGGTCCCCCCCCCCCCTAGCACTTCCGCCCTAGGTCCTAGACGCCTTGTAGCCCCACCACCCCGTCCCCTAGCGGCCCCGCCGCCCCGTCACCTAGCGGCCCCGCAGCCCTGTCCCCTAGCGGCCCCGTGGCCCCGTCACCTCGCGGCCCCGCGGCCCTGTCCCCTTGCGGCCCCGCGGCTCCTGCCCAGTACTGTCTTATTCCTGCTGCTGCAACCATGATGGCGGACTCGGTCCTGCGTCTTGATGCTGAGGGGCAGCCGATTGAGTTCGACTCGTGGCTCGTCGACCTCCAGCGACACCTGACTAGTCAGCGGCAGGACGGCCACTCCCTGGCCGTCCACATTGACGGTACGCTCCCCTGCCCTGACCCCCCTGCTCCCCTCCCCGCTAACCCAACCTCTGCTGACCGTGAGTCTGCTGCAGCTGCTGCCCTTGCCCGTGCTGTCTGGTTGTCGCGTAACGCTGTCGCACAGCTTGCGATTAGTCATGTCCTTCCCCTGTCCGAGCGCCCCCGCTTTAGGTCCGTCAGAACTGCGTTACACCACTTGTCCCTTTCCTTATTTCCTTCCTATTTCATTTCTCTTTTTATCCCATCTCATTTTATTTCCTATTCTCCTCTTTCCATTATCCTTTGGTTTATCCTGCTATTATAATTATATCACCGATTGGGATGCACTGGCGTGCTATATCTAGCGTAATCCTGCCGTAATCCCTTAAAGCCAATAGCCTCGCGTGGCTATACGCAGGGTGATTCTATAGTGCAATCTTTCCTCAACACATTCGATCCTATGACATGGGGTCTCGGTCGGAGATAAGTGTGGTTGGAATGCCATGCTGTGAGATGATATACCAAACGAAGAGTTGTGCTGTTTCTTCGGTGCGTGCTGTCGTGTGTGTCGGGATGAAGTGTCCCATTTTGGAGAACTTGTCGATGACGACAAGGATTGCGTCATGACCGCTGGTGGTCGGCGGTAATCCGGTGATGAAATCCAGGCTAACCACTTGCCATGGTTGTTCTGGGACAGGAAAAGGCTGCAGTAGTCCCGCCTTCTTCTGCTTGCTGCTCTTCATCCGTTGACATGTATCACATGAGGTGACAAATTTCTGAACATCTTCTGCCAAGTGGGGCCTGTAGTAGTGCTTTGCAATACCAGTCAGCGTCTTGTTGCTACTGAAGTGTCCGGCATAGAGGACGTCGTGGTATTCTTCGAGTAGTAACTGGCGCAAAGGAGGGTAATTTGGTACCCAGATTTTCGTTGATCCTTTCCGGTACGCAATATCACTGTCCCACTGTAGTAGGTGTCGCTTTTCTGCCAAGGGGATTTCGGGGTCGATGGTTTACCCGTATGTGAAGAGTCCCCTGAGTAGTGGATTCATGCCTTCAAGCTGGATGACGGCAACGTGTGCAGGCCGGCTGAGGGCGTCCGCTTTGTTTTTGTGGCCGGGCTTGTACACAATGTCGTAGTGTCTCGAGGAAGTCAATCCAACGGACCTGTCGCCTGGAAAGGTTGGGTTGTGTCTTCAAATATTTCAGGCTGTAGTGGTCGGTGTAGACGGTTGTTCATCGTCCTTCGAGATAACATCTCCACGTTTTGAAGGCGATGACAATAGCAAGGGCGTCTTTGTTGTGTATCGGGTAGTTTAGTTCTGCCCCGTGTAGTTTCTTACTCAGGTAGGCGATTGGTTGCAATCCATTCCCCTGGTCTTGCATCAAGACTGCTCCCACTGCCTGGTCGCTGGCGTCAGCTTCGATGACGTAGTCGCATTCGGGATCTGGCAAGATGAGTACTGGCTACTCCACGGCTACTCGCTGGCAACTCCACGGCTTCCTGGTGTTTCGCCTCCCATTTTATGACGTGTCCTTCTTCCGCAGATTCGTGAATGGTGCCGCGAGTTTCGCATACTGTGGCACGAACCTGTTCTAATAAATAGCGAATCCTAGGAACTGCTGCAACTCCTTTACGTTCTCGCGTGTCTTCCACGTACGTACGGCTTCGATTTTCTTGGGGTCGACGTGAACTCCTTGAGCGCTCACCACGTGTCCTAGGAACTGGACCTTCTCAAGGGCGAATTTGCTCTTGGACAGTTTGACGTAGAACCGTTCCCGTCGAAGAATCTTGAAGACGCGTCGCAGGTGTTCGACGTGCTGTTTCATGTCGCACGAGTAGATGAGGATGTTGTCAAGGTACACCACCACGCAATCATCCAGAAGTGGGCGTAGAATGTGGTTCATCTCGGCTTGGAATGTCGCTGGTGCGTTGGTGAGTCCGAACGGCATGACCAAATACTCGTATGATCCGTACCGAGTTCGGAAAGCAGTTTTGTGGATAGAGTTGTCTGCCATCCGTATCTGCCAGTATCCGGACCGCAGATCCAGTTTGGAAAATACCGTAGCTCCCCTAAGCTGATCAAGCAGGTCATCGATTCGTGGTATCGGATATTTATTCTTGATGGTCTACTTTTTTAGAGCTCGGTAATCGATGCACATGCGCAGGCTTCCGTCCGGTTTCGGCGTGAAGAGTACGGGGGCACCGTATGGCGAAGTGCATGGTCGGATGAGTCCTTTGGCGAGGAGATACTCGATCTGCTTTTTCATGTCGGCTAGTTCTATGGGGCTTAGCCGGTATGGTGCTCGGAAGGTCAGTTTCGAACCCGGTTCCTCCACGATCTTGTGTTGATGCGTTCGGTATGGCGGTAGCTCATTCGGAAGATCATCAGGGAGAATGTCTTGGAACTCCTTCAGCAATTCCTTGATCTTTCTTGGAGGTTCTGAGGTCTTCTCTCCGTCGTTCTCAACCTCTGTTGCTATTGCCAGGAACCCGGTGTTGGTTCGCTTCACGTCCTTCTCGAATCGTGCAAACGTCTCCACTGGGATATCTCATGTATCATCCCAGTTGGGTAGTTGGACCCTCCTTCCATTGTTGTAGATGCTTGCGGTGCGGTTCACCCAGTTGATCTCGGGGTTGAATCTTTTCAGGAAGTCTCGCCCGAAGATCAAGTCAAGCCCTTTGATGTTGGTGATAGGGAGTGCAGGTTTCCAGCGCAGTGGTCCGATTTGTAGGTGTAACACTGCTTCGCCGTGCACTGGTAACTTGCTGCCGTCCACCATCATTGCAGAGAATCCTGAAGGCTTGTACTCTTCCCGAAGTCGGTCGATTACTGCCTTGTCACAGACGGTGTGCGATGCTCCGCTGTCCACGAGTGCTTGGAGGCGTCGTCCTTTGCAGATGACCTCGAGCACGAGCGGCAGGCGTTGCTCGGAGTACCCAAAGATAGTTTCATCGATAGGGTCATAGGGTACATCCCAATATTCGTTGCTTCCTACTCTTGAGCTGGCAGCTGGCCAAGGCTGCTTGGAGAAAGGCCTTTCCCCAGGGCCCGGAGTTTCCTTGACGACTGTGCGCGTCGTTGATGCCGAAGTTGCTGAACTGGATGCATCCGGAGGAGGGGTTCGGGGTTTTTGCAGCTTCTTGTAGACCCCCTGCTTCCTCTTGAGCTGCTTCAGCTCCACCGAGGTCTTCTCTGGGGAGCGGGTAGTCGTTGTGGGCTGGTGTCGGGAGAGGACGTTGACTCCGTGGAAAGGTCGGCTTCTTTCCACACTCCTTAATGTTTTCCCCAAGTTGTCCGGTACCGGTATAATCTCCACAGCTTTCTGCTTCTTTTGGACTCCTTCCCGAATTTTCTCCAATGCTCTAGCCCCTCGAGAATCATAAGTTTTCATTAAAGCATCTTTATAGGATAGCTTTAACGAATCCATATAAATTCTTGGGTCTTCAAGGAGTTTCCCCGTCTCGGCAGAGTCTTTTTTCGCGGAGCCCGATTTTTTCTCGGCGATTTTCTCTGGCGAAGACTCGTCGTGGGGTGGAGATTTTCCCCCATCATTTCCTCCTGCTCGCGTCAAATTAGCTTCGTCGAAGTTTATTTTTCCCGGATCCCGCGGCCGCTTCCGCATCTTTTCTTTTTCGCCAGCTAGATCTGCAATCACTGGCGACTCCCGTTTTTTGTCTTCTGATTGGCCGGAGAATTTCCGCCACTGTTGCGTGCCCGATACTCTGCGTGTGCAGCTTTCATTTTGTTGCAATCGAAGATTCGATGGCCCGGCACCCCGCAAAAATCACACGTGTAGTTGGTGTTTTTCGGACGTGGCCGCCCGTCGAACCTGTCGATTTCCATCGGGTCGGCGAACGTGGTGTGAGCCGAGCGGTCGCCCTGTTGCGTACTGCCGACGTGCGTTAGTCGTGTCCCGATGTTGATCATGTCGAAGCTCTCCGCTGCCACTTGTCGTTTGACTTCGGTCTTCAGCCCGGCGAGGTAAGACTGTACTTTTTCCCCTTCGGTCAGGTCGGGAATACGGTTATAAAATTCTTCCATCTGCTGCGTGTACTGTGCTACACTCCCGAACTGTCGATGTCGATGAATTTTTTCCCGGGCAAGGAAACCGGAATTTATCGGCTCGTAGCGTTTCAGCAGGTCGGCGCGGAACTGCTGCCACGTAGCTTCACCGTGGATAAAAGTGTTGTTGCCGCCAATCCACTCGAGTGCCGGTCCTCGCATCAGCGTCGCCGCGAGTCGTACGCGTTGACCGTCCCAGACTGGCGAGCTCCATCCGATGGCTGCGAAGTAGATCTCCATCCCGGTGATCCATCTGCGGGCGTCGGAGCTTCGATCGCTTGGATCGAACGGCTCAGGTGGGCGCGGTTTCGGAGCCTCGAGAAACTGCTGCGACTGCTGCGTCGTCGCCGTTCTCGAGTCGTGCTGCGCTCCGGCGAGTCGAGTTACTCGCTCGAACTCGTTTCGCCACGCCTCACGGTCCGCTCGCATCTCCTCCTGAAGAGCGGCAATGCTCGCGAAGAGCTGCTAAGTAACCTCGGCGTTGTCGAGGGTCGCCATTCTGTTCAAAACACGCGCGGGGGGGGGGGGGGGGTACTTCACAAAACGCGGAGCTGGTGCTTACCAGAATCGGCGTCGAATTCGTCGACCCCGGCGGTTTTTCGAGGCAGGGTTTCCCGCTACTGCTGCTTTGTTGAGCGCGGCCGAGTCAGAAAAGCTCTGATTACCAAGTCTCACGGGATCGAATGTCTCGAGGAAAGATTGTACTATCGATTGATACAAGGCGCTTTTATACTTCCAGAGTACAGCAGGTAACCAGGTTTATCCTATCCAAGGGAATAGACCCTTCTAGAAAATAGAATCACCAGGCGTATAGCCACGCGAGGCTATTGGCTTTAAGGGATTACGGCAGGATTACGCTAGATATAGCGCGCCAGTACATCCCAAGCCTGGTCGGTGATATGCTTATAATAGCAGGATAAACCAAAGGATAATGGAAAATGGAGAATAGGAAATCAAATGAGATGGGATAAAAAGAGAAATGAAATAGGAAGGAAATAAGGAAAGGCCAAGTGGTGTAACGGGGTCGTACTCTCACACCTCCTCACCAGCGCCTCCATGCACACCCTGTATCGAGGGCCGGCTCCGCCGTGCCCCTCACTCCTCCTCGTTCCCCCCTACCTCCGCACCGCTGCAGACCGTGCACATGGACGTCTGGGGCCCCGCCCCCGTCCATGGGCCACGTCGCGAGCGCTACTTCCTAGTGCTTGTCGACGACTACACCGGCTACACCACCGTCTTTACCCTGGAGCGGAAGGCCGACGTGCCTGACGTTCTCTGCTCATGTTCACCGAGATCTCTGTGTCTTGCGTTTTCACTCCAACCGTGGTGGCGAGTTTGCCTCTGGCTGCCTTGGTCGCTTTTGTCATGCGGAGGGCATCAGCCAGACGTTCACCCTGCCGGACTCCCCGCAGCAGAATGGGGTCGCTGAGCGATGCATCGGTTTGGCCATGGAGGTTGCTCGTACCTCCATGATCCATGCCGGTGCACCCCATTTTCTGTGGCCGTTCGCCATTCGCTTTGCTGCTCACCAGCTTAACCTCTGACCGCACCCTCAGCGGTCGCAGGTTTTGCCGACCCTCCTCTGGACCGGGTCCCCTGGTGACGCGTCTGCTTTCCACGTCTGGGGCTGCCTTGCTAACGTTCGTGCTGGTACGGACAAGCTCACTGCCCGCACTGTCCCCTGTGCCTTCCTAGGTTTTCCCCTCGACTCGTCGGAGTGGCAGTTCTACCACCCGCCTTCTCACCGGTTCTTTCACTCTCATTATGTCCCTTTTGACGAGTCCGTCTCCTTCTACCACCGCTTTCCCCACCGTGGTCCCCCAGTCACTCCCCCCCAGTTCCTGGTGCCCCCCCCCCCCCCGGTCAACCCTGTCCACCACCCTCCCCGCCCTGCCCCATCTGATGTGTCTCACGTCACCCCCCTCACGTCGGTTGTCCCTGCTGAGGAGCCCGCTGACTCTCGCCGCTCGGCGGAGTCTCTTCCCCCGCCTGTCCCTGCCCCGGTCTCGCCTCCCCTGTCGCCGCCACAGCCGCCTCCGCCGCTGCCGCTGCAGCCGCAGCCGCCGCCGTCACCGCCGCTGGGGTTCGTGCGCTCTGGGGGTGCTCGGGAGCGGGCTAAAGCTGGTTCTAGAGTGGGCTCTGTGGGTGCTGGCGCGGGGCCTCTTGGAGGGCGCCGTGTTGTCGCTGGAGATTCAGGTGTTGGAGTCGGGCAGTTGTCGCAACCGTCTTCGCCGGTATCCGCTCTTCGCCTACTCGGTCTCCCTTCCCCTGACTGCCCGTCGCTGCCTCCTCTGCTGCCACCGCCTCCTCCTCTGTCGGTCCACGGCCCCGTGTCTCCTCCCCCGGACTCCTCTCCGACTCGTTTCCCTCCCTGTTCTCCTCCTGTCTCTCCTCCTCTCTCTCCTGACCCGACTCCTCCGTCTCACATCTGGTCTCGTCGTTCGTCTCGTGCTCGTCCTACCTGCCCTGTTCGGCGTTCTCACCCTATGTTGCTTCGCTCTCATGCATCTCGTGCTCCTCCTCTCCTCCCGTCTCCTCCCCCGTCGTCACTTGCTGTGGCCCCGCCTCTATTCGCGGACTTCCTCCGTGCTGCGCGTCCCCTTGTTCCTCATGTCCTTGCCGCTCTCGTTACCAACCTGTCTGTTCCTCTCTCGAGTCTGTCGGCCGTTGTCGCTGCTGTCACTGACTTCGCTGCTACCCGCCACCTCGACTACGCCACCGCTTTGGTCTCTAACCCTGCCTGCCCTCCGACCGTCGGGGGTGTGGCTGCTCTTGGAAGTGACATCCTAGAGGACAGGCAGTTTGAGCTCGCTTTCTTGTCTAAGGCCGCTCCCCATCTCTGTTCCATGCTACTAGTCCCTGGGGGTGACCCAGACGCCCTCAACATCCTGACCCCTCGCACCTACGCTGAGGCCACCTCGGGACCCTGGGCCTCTCGGTGGACAGCTGCCATGGAGCAGGAGATGGCATCTTGGAGATCCACCGGTACCTTCGTCGACGCAGTTCCCCCACCTGGGGTGAACGTAGTCGATGGCCGGTGGCTCTTCAAGGTGAAGCGCCCTCATGGAGAGCCGCATGTCTTCAAGGCGCGCTACGTTGCTCGAGGCTTCAGTCAGCGTGAGGGGGTGGACTTCTTTCAGACCTTTGCCCCGACCCCAAAGATGACCACTCTTCGGGCACTGCTACACGTAGCAGCACAGCGTGACTACGAGCTGCACTCCCTCGACTTCTCCACAGCTTTCCTCTAGGGCAGTCTACACAAGCAGGTCTACCTGCGCCACACCCAGGGCTTCTCCGGTACCTTCCCCCTTGGCACCGAGTGGCTCCTCCGGCGCCCCGTCTACGGCTTGCAATAGGCGCCCTGTAAGTGGCACGACACGCTGCGTGCTATACTTGCTGAATTGTAGTTCTTCTTTTTGTCTGCAGACCCCTCGCTCTTTGTCCGTTCCGGCCAGACTCCGTTCTACATCCTTGTCTACGTACATGATCCGGTCTTTGCTACTGCAAACAGAGACGCACTGGCCGCCGTGAAGGCCGAGCTGCTGAGGTTACACACCTGCACCGACCTAGGAGAGCTGTGCGCGTACCTTGGCTTGCAGATCTCCAAGGACAGAGCAGCGCGCACCATCACGCTCTCACAGTCACACTTGGTACACCAGGTCCTTCAGAGGTTTGGCCTTCAGTTCTCTTCCGCACAGCCCACCCCTTTGCTAGTAGACCATAGACTCTCAGCCCCAGTCCCTGAGGAGGCTGTAAAGCCTAGTGGTCCCTACGCAGAGCTGGTGGGTTGCCTCATGTACCTGATGACTTGCACTCGTCCAGATCTCGCATACCCTCTCAGCATCCTAGCTCGCTTTGTGGCCACAGGCAGACACCGACCACAGCACTGGTCGGCAGCTAAGAGGGTTTTGCGTTATCTAGCAAGTACATCGGGCATGGGGCTAGTGCTAGGAGGACGGAGACCAGTGGTCCTGAGCGGGCACACAGACGCTTCTTGGGCAGACGACGCCAAGACTCTCAGGTCCTCACAGGGCTACTCCTTTAGCCTTGGTGCAGGTGCCATCTCGTGGAGGTTCGCATGTTCCTCATCTGTTGCCCATTCTAGCTGTTAGGCTGAGATCTACGCAGGTGCCATGGCGGCACAGGAGCTCCGCTTGCTGACCTTCTTGCTCACCGACTTGGATGAGCAGCCTAGCTCTGGCCCGGTTCTGTACGCCATGATCCTCCTGTGTCAGGAGCCACGACTTGAGGGCAGAGCGAAGCACATCCAGCTGCGGTACTTCCTCCTGTGCGAGTTGCAGCAGCGTCGCCAGGCTCGTGTAGTACACTTGGCCTCAGATGCCAACACAGCTGATATCTTTACTAAGGCGCTTACGCCTAAAGATCATCATCGGCACTGTGTACAGCTAGGTCTCGTTGATGTAGCCTCTTACTCGCTAGGACCTTGATTGTGTACAGACCTTTGTATATAGTACCTCGACGTGCCAAAGTTCTTGACTAGATTATGTTAGGGAATCTGGTAGATGGGACCAGCATGCATGGTCCCATCGCGTTTTCCAAGTCCGTGCACGACTCGGCTTTGGGGGTTGGCCACGGTTCTTCTCCAACCACTTCTTGCCGCATCGTCATTCTTGCTTTTCGATCGGCTCGCTCACTCTCAAAACCTGTCGCAGTGCCCGAGCTCTCTAATAGAGGCTCAGGCATTGCTCAATGTTGCCTAGTTACTGTAGCACCGATACCTTTTTTTCTAGCACTCGATCCATGGCCGCTCAAGCAGTTGGTGGTGTTTCCTTGTTGCGACCTCATCGCCCTCAGTTTGGGAACCAGACTTTACTTAGGCCATTCCCACCAGTTCCCCCGGCTCCAAGAACTTCTACGGCAGCTCCCACACCTCCTGCTCCACCTGCCCCGCCCGCACCACCTGCGCCACCTGCTCCTCCTGCCCCACCGGCGCCGCCCGCTCCTCCTGCTCCACCTGGTCATTGGTCGCCAATAGCCACTCGTCCCCCGGAGTGGGACAACGCGTGGCAAGATGACGATGACGAGCTCTACCGGGAGGAGGCCGCCGACGGCGAGCCTGAACCTCCCCGCCCGCTTCCTCGCATTGTTGTTCCCCATTTCCCACAAGCACAACGCCGTCCTACCATGCCCAAGGTTAACCGTGATGCTGCACCTCCCTCCCCCAGGGTTCACAGGACGAATCGAAAGCGAGTCGCGCGGACGGCTACCGAGAAGCTCTACTGGCTGGCGAAGATGGAGGCTCATCCGGATTTGTCCAAGCGCTCTCTCGCTCGCATGGCTGGAGTGCAGCCATGCCAGATTCGTGATTGGAAGAAAAACAAGGCTCGCCTCACTACTGCTGCTGGTTGCAGGCGTCGTCTCATCGGCTCCGGAAGAAAGTCGAAGTACACGACGATGGAGCGAGAGATTTACGAGAAGTTCCTTGGACACCGCGCACGTGGGCTAGCTGTCTCGATCTGCACGCTGCAGAAATGGAGCCGGAAGTACATGAGGAAGCACCACCCCAGCGTCGACTGGCGTGCCTCCTCGCGCTGGACGTTCCGATTCCGCACCCGCTGGGGTTTGACGAAGCGCGTGAAGACAAAGATGGGCCAACATATGACCGCCGGTAAGCTGTCGTCCCATTTCGTGGTCTTTCCCCTCTTGCCACACTATTTTCATGCTGCGTTCATGCGACACCTGTTACAGTCGACTGAGTTGCTTCCTGGCCGTTTAGTAATGATGCTCTACTTTCTTGTATCTTGTCCTTTTATACTGGCAGACTGTGAAGCCAAGGTTGAGAAATTCTGGGAGTTCGTTCGGCAACTCCGCATGCTGAACGAGTACCCCGATGACCTGATCATCAACACCGATCAGACGCCACTCTTCCTAGAGATGCCGCAGGAAACCACTTGAGGTCCGCGGTTCAAGAACGGTTCATGTGTGGACGGCCGGGTACGAGAAGGAGAGATTGACCGTCATGCTGGCAGTCACAGCAAGCGGCAAAAAACTAAAGCCGTATGTCATCTTCAAGCGGAAAACTCTGCCGCGCATCCGAGTCCCACCAGGTAATAATCATTTGTAACTGTTTACGCCTGCGTCCAGTGAAAATTCTTTCACCAAGATAAAGACGACCACTAATTATCTTGCTTTATTTGCATGTGCAGGGATTGTCATCAAAGCCCGGGAGAAGGGCTGGATGGACGAGGCGCACGTGAAGGATTGGGTCACCACCGTCCTCGTGCCATTCCTGCGCACCATCCCTGCGAGGCGTGGTGGCCATCAGAAGGCGCTCGTGGTCCTCGACTCGTACAAGGGACACCTCACTGAGGGAGTGTCTCAGTTGATGCACCTGTTCAAGCTCTCCCATGCAGTCATCCCCGGCGGATGCATGCCTATCGTACAGCCTTTGGATGTGGCAGTGAACCGCTGCGTCAAGGCGCACGTCCGTCGATCGTACAGCGAGTGGTTCGAAGAGTTCGGCTGCGAGTCGACCACTACTGCTGGTGAGCACCATGTTGTGTTGTCGACGTGTATTCTGTGATTAGTCTTTTGTTGACTGTGGTTCACATAGCTTGCGTTTGCCCCGTTATTTACTCAAGACTAACTACCACGCCCTGTTTCTGTTTCTGCCTGCCAGGGAACCTGTGCAAACCACCGGCCAAGGTTGTGTTGCAGTGGATTGCTGACGCGTGAGCTGCGGTGCCGGCAGAACTCATCCGCCGCGCGTTCAAGACGTGCGGCATCTCCAACGCGACCGACGGCACAGAGGACGAGGTGATTCTTGCCCACATGCGGGACGACGCGGAGGTCGAGGTAATGGACGATGTGCACGCTGAAATCGAGGAGACTGGGACGCAGAATCCCTTCTACGACGTGGAGTACATCGAGCCCAGCGTTGCGCCAGACGTGGAGGATGACGAGCCAAATGTGGAGACCAAGATTGATGCTGCGGCTTCAGCCTCATCCTTTGGAATGCCGCAGGCAGATGTCGAAGGAGCAACAGCAGCAGCAGCAGAAGACTCGTCCTTGGGCACGGCAGCATGTGCAACAGCAAAAGCCTCAGCAACAGCAGCAACAGGAGCAGAGGTCCCTGCTGGCGAAGATGACGAGGGCGATGGCGGAGAGATGCCGGCGGCGGAGGTTCTTGCTGGCCTGGCTGCGTCCCGCTGGACTGATGATTTCGACTGGGATGATATTGCCTCCGACGATGAAGATGCCGAGGTGTGGCATGCTGGAGAGGAATATGAGGAGGAGGAGGATTGATAGTAGAGACGTAACTATTGACTAGAATTGACGTTATATTGTAGACGCAGTAGAGTACGCCATGTAGGTGTAGCTAGCATAGGTAGATAAGCTCTAAGTAGTAATTTGCTGTAACTGATGCTCTAACATTCAGAAAAAAAAAAAAACAAAAAAAACAAAAAAAGGATTTGACGTGAAAAAAACACTGGAGGGTGTTACCGGTATGTACAATGCAAGGTCTAAAAAACGGGTGCTCTAAAAAACGTACCATATCATAAGCTATGCCCCGCATATGCCACCCATGGAATGGAGTGACTAGTTCGGCGGGTGTTATATACGGGGGAATACGGTACGTATCCCTGAAACTGCTGTTTGTTGTAATGAGATACCGTATGTAGGAAAAATCACTACAAGATACTTTATTCAGTCATATACAGTACCAATGGCAGCACACGTCATGCAATGCACAATATTCCATTCCAGCAATAAAAGCCACAAGAGGACAGCAAACGAGAAAGGGCCGTATGTTTCCAATCGCACCCACAAGATGGGGGTGCTTATAATAAGTAAATTGTGTAGCATGCAGTTGTCGGTATTGGGCACATGCACTGTCAGTGAGGAGGCCGGAAGGTGGTGGTATTTTTTCGACGTCACAAAATATTGCTGGCGCAGCGTTTTGTTTTATTACTGTGGCATGCCTTGGGTCCAACGCGTGGCAAGCAGCGCTCAAGCACAGGTGCTGCATGGAACAGAGGGTGGGGGGGGAAGGGGGGGGAGAGGAATGGAAACAACGAAAGCATCTTGTGGGGAGGAGGAGGAGGAGGAGGAGGAAAGGAGGAGAGAGGGAGGAGGGGGTAGAGGGGAGAGGGGGAGCACAGGAGGAAACACGGGTGATAACCATGCATGTAATGTGCGTGGGCAGTAGCTGAAGTACAATAAACGCATGGACAAGACACACACACACACACACACACACACACACACACGCACACGCACACATACACACACACTCACTCACCTGGTGGTGCACTTGGTCCCCACCCGCCATCCATTCTTGGCCACCACCGTCCCAGCCAGCCTGCTCCCAAGCAGTCTGACCGACTCAAACATCCCATCTCCCTTTCCCCAACACTTGCTCTCACCTGGTCGTGCACTTGGTCCCCACCCGCCATCCATTCTTCGCCACCACCGTCCCAGCGGGCTTTCCCCCATTGCAGAAAGTCACCACCCCGATAAACTTCGAGCTGCCTGGGGCCTTCTGCAGGTACAGCGAGCCCCCGTTTGCAGTGCTGCCCGAGTTGCCCGAAAACGAATTGGAGCAGAAGCCGACAGATGATTGGCTGAGAAGGCCGGAGACAGCATAGGCAGCAGCACCAACGCCAGACGCAAAAGACCCGGCCAGAGAGGTGCCAAGGGCCTTGTTGGTTTTGAAGGTGACTTTAGCGAGAGAGAGGGAGGCCCCGTAGGAGAAAATGCCTCCCCCTGATGCACCTGGATGGGTGGAGGGGAGAGAGGGAGGGTGGGAGAGGGAGGGGGGTGGAGTGGGGGGAAGGAGGGTGAGAGAAAAGGTCGGAACTCAAGAAGCGACTGGAGTATTAAGGCCTGAGGCTGAGAGAGAGCGAAGGCAGCAGCGCCAATGCCAGAGGCAAAGGAGCCAGCCAGTGAGGTGCCAAGGGACTTGTTGGTTTTGAAGGTGACTCTGGCGAGAGAGAGGGAGGCGCTGTAGGAGAAGATGCCTTCCCCAGATGCACCTGGGACAGAAGGACGAGGTGTGGGTGGTGGGGAAGGGACGGAAGGGGAAGGTGGGCGAAGGAACAGAGCCTGTCAAACATGGAGGGCAGGCCCACCTGTCATCACTGAACAGGCGGCGCAGGAAGTAGAATGCTGGGGGACACAGCAACCCAAACACACAGGGATCCACTCACCAGCGCTGTTCCCTTCAAACACGCACGTCTTGAACCTCACTCTCCCTTTCCCCGCCACAGAAATAGGCCCCCCCAGGCTCTTGGGCGCACTGTTCTCCTTGAAGAGGTACCGCAGGAAGTAGAGTGCAGGGATGCGCTAACAGACACACACTTACACGTGACACACAGACATACAGAATAACAAATTAAGCCACGCACAGGACCACTCACCAGCGCTGTTCCCTTCAAACACGCACGTCTTGAACCGGACTCTTCCCTTCCCCGCCACAGAAATAGCCCCCCCCAAGCTCCTGGGCGCGCTGTTCTCCTTGAAGAGGCAGCGCAGGAAGTAGAGCGCAGGGACGCGCCCCAGGGGGCTCCCGGCGTTGATGCTGATGGCGCCGCCGCCCAGAATGGGCGCCGTGTTGCTCTGGAAGGTGCAGCGCGAAAAGAGGCGGTAGGGCGGGGTGGCTGTTGCAGGGAAGGTGTCACTGGTGGTGGGGTGGGGGTTGATACATGGACGAGGGAAGGAAGGGGATAGGGTGGGAAGACGGGTGGGCATACGGAACTCCCGGCGTTGATGCTGATGGCGCCGTCGCCCGTGAGAAGTGAGGTGTGAGGAAGAGGACTGCATTCAAGCAGAATGGGAAAGCTACAGTTTTCAGTCGTCCTAAAACTCCCATGTTTGCCAGAATCACCTCAGTACCCCCCTCAACAAACACGCACACACACACACACACACACACACACACACACACACACACACACACATCCACACACACACACACACACACACATGCGCACGCACACACGCACCCCCCCCCCGCCCGTGCCAGCAGCAGTGTTGCAAGCGAGCATACACTGGGACGCACTGATCGCCACCTGCATGTTGAACAGCGCGCCCCTTTCTGCTCCCGCACTCAGCGCCCAATATAACACTTACCCGCGCACAGCGTCCCTCCGCCCATGCCAGCAGCAGTGTTGCTGACAAACACGCAGTGGCTCACATTGATCGCCGCCCGCACGTTGAACAGCACGCCCCCTACTGCCTTCATGGTCAGCAGCCGTTTTAGCACTCACCAGAGCACACCACCGTCCATACCTGAGCACCCCTCCGCCCGTGCCAGCGGCGGTGTTGCCGGCGAACACGCATTGACTCGCGTTGATCGCTGCCCGCACGTTGAACAGCACGCCCCCTGCCGCCTTTTGGAAGTTGAGGTTGGAGAGGGTGAGCACTCCCCCAGTGGGGCCGGATGAGGGGGAGGTGAATATGGGGAAGGCGCCACCCCCGCTGATGATGCACCTGGTGCATGGGAGGGGAAAGAGCCGAGAAAAGGGGAACGGGGGATGATGAGGGGTGTTAGAGACCGACGAAGAAAGCAGAGGCTGAACCGACAGGCAGAGAGGGAGGTGAATATGGGGAAGGCGCCACCCCCGCTGATGATGCACCTGGTGTGTGGCGCAGAGGCAAAGGCAACAGAAGGACACCAGAGACGCACTGGCTTTGAGGCGCCTCAAAACTACCGGAGACGCACTGGCGACTGCTCTTACACTCATAGCGCTCATAAACACTCGGCCCTGCTCTTGAGGCGTATGTAAGTCGCCTGAAGCAACTAGCTGGTAACCCAACGCATCCACATGTAACCAGACGCACCCAAGCTGTAATCCTACCCACCCACCTGGAAACGCAAAAGTAACTTGTAACCACTGGTAACCCTACCAACCACCCGGTAACCCTATAGGCTATTGCCCACCTGGTAACCCTACTACCACCCACCTAGAGGTGGCACACGCGCCTCTGATGGTCAGCTTGGCCGCGCCTGAGAGCGCGGGGAGGGGGCTGCAGAGGGGCGGGGAGAAGCGGGGGAGGGGAGGGGAGGGGGGTGGGGGGAGGAGGGAGGAAGGGGATCGGGAAGCGGGTTGCTTGCTTGAGTCGATTCAAGCCAGAGCGAGCGAGAGTGGGTTCGAAACGGCACGATGAAGCGCGCCAAAAGGAGGGTTGATGGCAAACGTACGCGGTGAGCTCCACGTTGGATGTGAGGACGAGCACGGTGGGGGATGCGCCTGCTCCTCTCTGCACGCGCACAAGAGACACACACGCACACGCGGACGCGGAGACACGCACGCGCGCACACACGGAGTGAAGCCAAACGTTTCTGTGGACCGCGACATTTCAGAATCCTTCCTCTAGCGCCAACTGAACACCGCATGCCCAGCGCTCGTGGCTCTTCTGATTCTCGAGACGCTATCAACCAACTTCCTACCTACCCACCCCCTTCCAACCCCGCTTCATCAGTGAGAAACAGAACCTTTCGCGAACGCACTAAAACGAAAACGACGACGTTGGCGGGACGCGATGCGAGACGCGCTGGCGAACTTCGCGCGAGGCCTGGCGAAAAAGCCAAGCGAAAAATAGTCGCCGAGAAAGGGAAGGATGTGACATCGACTGTCACTGACAGGCTAGTATCTCGACTCGCGCGAGAGTTGCGAGTCCCACGCTCAAGAGGGCCCCTCAGGATTGGCGTGGAAGAGAATCAACATGGCTCTCGGCGCGCGTGAGTCTCGGCAAGAATTCTCCCCAGAATCAGGGCAACGATTCTGCCTAGGATTCTGCACAGAATCACGGCATGCGCACAGATTCCGCAACGTGCGGGCAGAAAGCCACTTCTTTTCCGGATTCGTCAACGCTCAGACTCCGCTTTACGACGAGGTAACGATCCGTCAATGGGTCTACCAGGGGAAAACGAGGTTCGCGACGATTGTTTCGTTACCAGACACCCAACTTCGCCGCGTTAGGAACAGCGAGGTTACGATTGTCTTCGAATAGCTCAGTGTATCCGAAGGTCGTGACAAGGGAACCCCTCAGCGGTACTACTGACATTCCCCGCGTGCTCAGCTACTGGTCCTACGCCGGGCATTACGCATTCCTGGCGCAGCTCTTACGTGCCAAGTCCCAGAGCGTGCTAAGCTTCTGGTCCTACGCCGGGTATTATGGATTCCGGGCTCAGCTCTTACGTGCCAAGTCCCAGAGCGTGCTAAGCTCCGGAACGCCTCGCGTTCGCCGTGCCTACCGCGCTCGCCGTGCCTACCGCGTAGGCAATCTCGCTGGCATCTTCGAATTCGGACGCCACGGTAGAATGATGGAGACACTAGTGCTGTCGATGCGCTCCTAGGCTGTAGATGTGCCATTACCGATGTGCTACTACCGATATTGTACTGTATTTTTTTTCCTACAGCATGCCTACCGCGTTCGCCTTGTTGATGGCGTCGTCGAGTTCCGACGCCGCGATAGAATGATAGACACCTGCGGCTACCGATGCACTTCTATGGATGTGAGACTATCGATACTACACTCAGTATTCGTTAAAGTCGGCGGTTTCGTTTCGGGCGGGAACGATTGTTTTATTTGTGTGGTGAATGCAACCCTATACAGTCGCTCGCCCGAGAAACCCGCGTTCGACGGAACTCGCTCTCCGTGCGACAATACAAACCCGAACCTAACTTGAGGTGAGTGTAACAAAAAGCGGACTGTAACACGTGCTATTTAATCGAATACTTGGGAGTACCAATATGTTACTAGAGCACGCCTACCGCGTTCGCCTTGTTGATGGCATCTTCGAGTTCCGACGCCGCGATAGCCGCTGGACCGCAGATTACGCCGAGAACTAGCGACGCGACGAGGAGGGAAGTGATGTGCTGTCGTGCAGTGATTGGTTTCCTCTCACGACCCATCCTGACACTGAGGACGGAAGCTTTAGTTCAAGACTAAGGAGTAGCAGATACGTAAGCTCTGTGACAAATGTGCTTATGGACTAGTCTTACAAATGTAGAGCACGAAGAATCGCTGAAGTGCAGGATGTTTGTGATTTCATGAGGTTGTGAAGCAGAGCTGTGTTCAGCAGATATGCCAGGCAGCAATAGTGGCGATTCCACTGCTCAGCTTGCAGTCAAGCCTGCCTGGCGCCACAGAACAAATGGCTGCTGTTGAAAATGGGGGGTAGGATGGGATGGTGGGGACAGAGGAGGAAGAGAGGGCGGTTGTATTGAAAGGAACAGCTGCAGAGAGTTGAGCAGCTCAACACTTTTTGCAAACATTCTTCCGGGGTTGTACACCTGGCAAAATTTGACGTGATTGTGTGCCCGGGACACCCAGGGTTTGGGTGTCTACTCCTCAAGCGTCCGTGAAAATATTTCAGCCTTGCGAAACTCTGGTGGTTTTTAGGCGTCAGTTCTTCCTAAAAGTGCTGCTGGCAAAGAAGCTCGACCAGGGGGAGGAATCGCCCCCCATGGTAGAATCTACATGAGCAGTTGCCCACACAAATACGAGGTGCGTGTCAACGAGATTGCGAACACGCAAATTCAAGGCAGCCGAAATAATTGCGTATACAGAAGTCCAATCCCTGAAATCTGCGACTCGCAAAGCCAAGGTTTCAGGTGGGCGCCATGTCATCCAGGGCTGACTTCGAGCGCTCGCGTAACGCCATTGGTTGGGCCGACCATCCAAACGGAACCTGCATGGGCCAGTTACTGTATGAAGGAAACAGTGTCGGACAAAAGGACGGATCATTCGTCTGTTCATAAGATGTAAATACACTTGATTTTGAAAATAAAATATGGTAATATATGTTATGAGGGCTGACTTTATCAGACTATTTACTCTTATTAGTCTGAAATCTCAGACCTGTTTTTTGGCCAAACCTGAATTTCCAGATAAGGCATTTTCCCAATCCTGATCCCTTCAGAGTACGATTCTAGGGATCCTGAGAAAATCAGAGTTGTCGCTAACCAAGTACTGAGTTTTCAGAGCACAGCGCGTACAGACCCTGACTCATTACCTATACACTACCAACCTTCGAAAAAATTGGTGAAGTCCCCAATCGCTAGAGACATGCCCCACACACCCCACAACCCCTAAAAATTTTCGGCCAAGTCCCCGAACCCTAGAGACAACCCCCACCCCACACCCTACAACCCATCTAAAATTTCGGCAAAGTCCCGGAACGCTAGAGACTATCAGAATTGAAAATTGAATGATAGATAGAGTAAGAGTACACAAAGATATACCTAAGTGTTGTACTCTCTAAGAAGCGACCCTATACAGTCTATACAAACATGACAAATACACATGTTTGACACACCCCCTAGACTGCATAGGGGAATGTCCTAAACAAACAGCTCAGGGCGGCACTACTAGTCCAACCTCTGAGACAAGCGTCTAAGAGACCAGTCAGAAGGAGTACAAACAAGACAAGAACAAGGGCAGAACGACACTACTAGTCCAGCCACTGCGAGAGGACACAAGTCCAGTCTGAGCATACGTATAAAGGACAGTACAAAGTCAAGGTCCTAGCAAATCAGAGGCTACAGGAACTAGACCAAGCTGTACACAGTGCCGCTGATGATCTTTAGACGCAAGCGCCTTCGTAAAGATATCAGCCGTGTTGGCACCTGAGGCCAAGTGTACTACGCGAGCCTGACGTCGCTGCTGTAGCTCACGAAGGAGGAAGTACCGCAGCTGAATGTGCTTCGCTCTGCCCTCGAGTCGAGGCTCCTGACACAGGAGGATCATGGCCCTGTTGTCAGCGAACCGGACCGGGGCAGAGCTAGGCCGCTCACCTAAGTCAGTGAGCAAGAAGGTCAGCCAGCGGAGCTCCTGTGCCGCCATGGCACCAGCGTAGATCTCAGCCTCACAGCTGGACTGCGCAACAGACGAGGAGCGGGTAGCTCTCCACGAGACGGCACCTGAGCCAAGGCTGAAGCAGTAGCCCTGGGTAGACCGGAGTGTCTCGGCGTCGTCTGCCCACGAAGCGTCTGTGTGTCCAGTAAGGACCACTGGCCTGCGTCCTCCTAGCACTAACCACATGCCCGATGTACTAGCAAGATAACGCAGAACCCTCTTAGCGGCAGACCAGTGCTGCGGTCGGTGTCTGCCTGTGGCCACAAAGCGAGCCAGGATGCTGAGAGGGTATGCGAGATCTGGGCGAGTGCAAGTCATCAGGTACATGAGGCAACCCACCAACTCTGCGTAGGGGCCGCTGGGCTCTACCAACTCCTCAGACACTGGAGCGGAGAGTCTGTGGTCTACAGGCAGAGGGGTGGGCTGTGCAGAGGAGAACTGAAGGCTGAACCTCTGAAGGACCTGGCGCACCAAGTGTGACTGAGTCAGGGTGATGGTGCACGATGCTCTGTCCCTGGAGATCTGCAAGCCAAGGTAACGGCGCAGTTCTCCAAGGTCAGTGCACGTGTGTCTCTTCAGAAGCTCTGCCTTCACGGAGGCCAGTGCGTCCCTGTCTGCTGTGGCAAAGACCAGGTTGTCGACGTAAACAATGATGTAGAACGGAGTCTGGCCAGCACGAACGAAGAGTGAAGGGTCTGCGGAAGACAGAAAGAACTGCAGGTCAGCAAGGGTAGCACGAAGAGTATCGTGCCACTCACGAGGAGCCTGACGCAGGCCGTAGACGGGGCGCCGCAGGAGCCACTGGGTACCAGGAGGGAAGGTGCCAGTAAAGCCCGGAGGGCGACGCAAGTAGACCTGCTCGTGTAGGCTGCCCTGAAGGAAGGCAGTGGAGAAGTCGAGGGAGTGAAGCTCGTAGTCACGCTGAGCCGCTAGGTGTAACAGAACCCGAAGAGTAGTCATCTTCGGGGTCGGAGCGAAGGTCTGGAAGAAGTCCACCCCCTCGCGCTGACTGAAGCCTCTAGCCACATAGCGCGCCTTGAAGACCGGCGGCTCTTCAGGAGGGCGCTTCACCTTGAAGAGCCAGCGGCCATCGACTACGTTTACCCCAGGAGGGGGAACTGCGTCGACGAAGGTGCCGGTGGATCTCCAAGATGCCATCTCCTGCTCCATGGCAGCTATCCACTCTGAGGCCCAGGGTCCCGAGGTCGCCTCAACGTAAGTGCGAGGGGTCGGGATGTCGAAAGCGTCTGGGTCACCCTCAGGGACTAGCAGCATGGAACAGAGATGGGGAGCAGCCTCGGAGAGGAAAGCAAGCTCGAACTGGCGGTCCTCCAGGACGTCACTGCCAAGGGCAGAAGCACCCCCGACAGACGGAGGACAGGCAGGGTCAGAGACCAGAGCGGTGGCGTAGTCAAGGCGGCGGGTAGAGACGAAGTCAGCGACAGCAGCGACAAGAGTGTCAAGGCACGGGACCGGAACAGACGGGTCGGTAACGAGAGAGGCAAGGACCCGAGGAACAAGAGGACGAGCGGCACGAATGTAGTCAGACAGCGGGGGGGGTGCAACAACAAGGGAGGACGGAGGAGGTGACGGCAGAAGGGGAGGGCGAGACGCGTGGGAACGAAGCAACATAGGGTGGGAGCGCAAGACAGGGGAGGCAGGACGAGCACGGGAGGGGCGGTGAGACCAGACGTGCGACGGAGGAGTTGGGTCAGGAGACAGGGGAGGGGACACAGGAGGGGAACGAGGGGGGAGACGAGCCGGGGGCGAGTCCGGCGGAGGAAAAATAGGGCCGTAGACAGGAAGAGGAGAAGACGGTGGGGAAGGAACCGACGCAGGGGCGGGGGACGGAAGGCCGAGCAGGCAAAGGGCGGACACCGGCGAGGACTGCTGCTGCGGCGGCACAACGGCGACACCTGGACCGCAAGTTGCTCCTCGGCTACCACCAGCACTCTCCACACCCGCACCCCCAGAGGGACCACCCCCAGGGCGACCGGGACGAGCACCCCCAGAGTCAGCGAACGGGTGCTGCGACGGCGGCGGCGGCGGTGGCGGCGGCGGCGGCGGCGGCGGCAGCGACAACGACGGCTGCAGCGGCGGCAGAGGTGGTGGAGGAGGGGACTGGGAAGGGGACGCCAGGGGAGGGGCGGCCGGCGAGGACTGCACAGGAGGGCCACCAGAGTCAGAAGACTCCCCAGCCGGGTCCACCGACGGAAGGGGGGTGACGTGGGACACACCAGAGGGGGCGGGACGGGGAGGAGGAGGAGGAGGGGTAGGGACTACCGGGGAAGGAGTGACCAGGAACAGGGGGGGGGTAACCGGGGGACCACGGTGGGGGAAGCGACGGTAGTAGGAGACGGACTCGTCAAAGGTGACGTCACGAGAGTGAAAGTGCCAGTCGGACGCGTCAAGGGGAAACCGAGGAAGACGCAGGGAAGGGTGCGGGCAGTGAGCTTGTCCGTGCCGGAGGCACGGACGTGAGCAAGGCAGCCCCAGACGTGGAACACAGACGCGTCACCAGGAGACCCAGTCCAAAGACGGGTCGGCGAAACCTGCGACTGCTGAGGGTGCGGCCACAAGTTAAGCTGGTGAGAAGCGTAGCGCACAGCGAACGGCCACAGAAAATGGGGTGCACCGGCATGGATCATGGAGGTGCGAGCCACCTCCATGACCAAACCGATGCGTCGCTCAGCGACCCCATTCTGCTGTGGGGAGTCCGGTAGGGTGAACGTCTGGGTGATGCCCTCCGCACGACAGAAGCGACCAAGGACACCTCACGCAAACTCGCCACCACGGTCTGAGTGAAGACGCAGGACAGGGAGACCGCGGTGGACACGCGCAGAGACAAGCCAGGGGATGAGAGCGCCAGGCACGTCGGCCTTGCGCTCTAGGGGAAAGACTGTGGTGTAACGAGTGAAGTCATCGACGAGCACAAGGAAGTAGCGCTCTCGACGCGGCCAGGGACGGGGGCGGGGCCCCAGACGTCCAGGTGCAGGGTCTGCAGCGGCGCGGAGGTAGGGGGAAACGAGGAGGAGTGAGGGGCACGGTGAAGCCGACCCTCGACACAAGGCGTGCAAGGGGGGGCTTGGGAGGAGGGAAACGCGGGGAGAGAACCTGGGAGACCAAGGACAAGACCGTGCTGGGACATGTGACGCAGACGCGGGAGCGCAGGGTGACCTAGGCGGTGGTGCCAGAGGAGCGTCGGGTGAGTGAGGGACCGACAGGAGCAGGCAGCAGCAACCTGAGTAGACGCAGCCACCTGAGGGAGCGCCCCAGCCGGGGGGGTCACGGTGTCCAGAGTGAACAGGCCAGACACCGGGTCCCGGGGGAACGTGGACAGGGGGGCACCGGTGGCGGCCTCGGTACAGACAGCATACCGCTCGTGACCAGGGAACGTAGTGGTGACGCCAAGGTCCTGGAGGCAGCCGACACCAACTAGGTTCCTGGAGAACAAGGGGATATGCAGACCTGTAAGAGAGCCCGAAGGAACCGCCGGGCAGGGAAGGGTGGTGGAACTGCGGGCAACTACCGGACCGCCGGAGGGGTCAGCAAGAGAAACGGCAGCAGGAACAGGAAGCGGCGTCAGGGTGGTGGAGTCGCGGAAGAAACACCGAGAAGCGCCAGAGTCCAAGGTGAAGGAAAGCGAAGCAGAGGCGGCTGGCGACGGAACGACGGCGGAAGCACCAAGACTACACAAAGCAGAGGATCCTACGCCTGACGCAGCAGGGGAGGCTAATCTAGGCACACCTACACTAGGCAACAGTGAGTAATAAGCTGGAAGCACACTAGAGTCATCAGCATACATCACATGCAGAGCAGAAACAATGGCATCCATGTCCATATCAAAGATCTGAATCTTACGACTAAGCAAACTGTGCCAGTCCGGGAGGTCTGGCGACGGGCCGAAGCGCTGACGAAAGAGGTCGTCCAGGCGACGAAAACAGCGGGGAGTGGAGTGACCGATCTTACCGTAAACGAAGCCGCGGCGAGGACCGGTCTGGATCTGGTACTGACAGCGCCCGCCGCCAGAGCTACCACTCGACACACCACCACGCGCCCGGCCACCGCCAGCGCCAGGCCACCCGGGCGGGAGGACACTCGGCTGCCGCGTCTGCGACGGCTGCTGCGGCTGCGGCGAAGGCTGCGACTGCGGCGGCTGCTGCGGCTGCTGCAACTGCAGGGGTGGCGGCTCAGCCGGACTGGGCAGGGTCCCCTCGTCTGCTCCAGCACCAGACGACCCGACCCCACCACTACCCCCTCCCGCACCCCCGCCTCCGCCGCGCCCAACCTTGGGGCGGCGGCCCTTCCCCAAACGAGACTGCGCTGCAGCAGCGGTCTCAGCCACTGCAACAGAGCCGTCGGAGAAGGTACACTGGGCGGGGGCACAACCCTGAAAGATAGGGACCGGCACGACACCGCTCGCCTGGGCGATGGAGCGGTGACGGGTCTCTATCACAGTCAGGGTGTCTACAAAGTCAATGAGGGTGAGATCGGCGGGGTGAATGCTAAGGAAATGGTCGCGGGCGACAGCAAGGCGGTCAGGGAGGCGGGTGGCAAGCAGGTAGAGGGTAGAGGTAATGGGCGGCTGGTGGGCTCTAAGCTGTGCGTCAGTGCAGGCGGCGCGCTAGGTCACCTCTATCGAGCGCATGTGGGTAGCGAGGTCAGAGACAGTGGGGAAAGATGCAAGGTCAGGAAAGAGCATCGGGAGGATCAGGCGACCCACCGAGGCAGCCGGAGGGGTGGAATAGCGCTGGATCACAGCATCTAAGTATGCCTGAGCAATAGTGAGGGACCTAAAGCGAGGACGCTCGGATGGGGGGAGGGCGTTGCTAATGGCAAGCTGGGCGACAGCATCGCGAGAAAGCCAGACAGAGCGCGCACGGGCAGTGGCAGCAGTAGACTCACGCTCAGTGGGTGTGGGGTCAGCGGGCAGAATAGCAGGGGGGTCTGGGCAGGGGAGCGTACCGTCAAGGTGTGCGGAAAGCGGTTCACCATCCTGCCGCTGGCCAGTGAGTTGGCGGCGGAGGTCGGCAAGCCACGCCTCGAACTCTAGGGGCTCACCTTCAGCGTCGAAGCGAAGCTCTGCCGCCATCAGGAACAGTCCAGTGCGGTGCAGGGCAGTGCAGCTAGGTGGGGTGCGGTGCAGTGCGGTATAGTGCGGTGCAGTGCGGTACAGTGCGGTGCAGTACGGTGCAATGCTATGCGGGGCGGTGCAGTGCGGTGCAGTGTGGTGCAGTGCGGTACAGTGCGGTGCAGTGCGGTGCAGTGCGGTACAGTGCGGTGCAGTGCGGTGCAGTGCAGTGTAGTGCGATGCCAGGGAGTACAGTGTGATGCGAGGCGGCACAGAGCAGGGCGGGGTGGGGGGGGGAACCGTACCAGTGAGGAGGACGGGGCCGGGGCTGGCCCGACGGGGCCGGGCGGGCGCGACGGGGCCGGGCTGGTGCGACAGGGCCGGGACGGGGCGACGATGCCGAGCGGGCGCGACGGGGCCGGGCTGGGGCGACGGGGCCGGGCGAGTGCGGCAGGGCCGGGCCGGTGCGACGGGGCCGGGCGAGCGGGACTGCGGCCGGGCGGGTGCGACGGGGCCGGGCGGCTGCGACGGGGCCGGGCAGGGTGCGACGGGGCCGGGCGGGTGCGACGGGGCCGGGCGGCTGCGACGGGGCCGGGCAGGGTGCGACGGGGCCAGGCGGCTGCGACGGGGCCGGGCGGGCGCGACGGGGCCGGGCGGGCGCGACGGGGCCGGGCGGGTGCGACGGCGCCGGGCGGGCGCGACGGCGCCGGGCGGCTGCGACGGGGTCGGGCAGGGGCGACGGGACCGGGGGGGGGCACGACGCGGCCCAGGAGGGGCGCTACGGGGCCCAGAAGGGGCACGACGGGGGCCCAGGAGAGGCGCTACAGGGGCCCAGGAGGGGCGCAACGGGGCCCAGGAGGGGCGCTACGAAGCCCAGGAGGGGCGCGACGAGGCCCAGGAGGGGCGCTAAGGGGCCTAGGAGGGGCGCGACGGGGCCTGGGAGGGGCGCGACGGGGCCTAGGAGGGGCGCTACAGGGCCCAGGGAGGGCGCGACGGGGCCCAGGAGGGGCGCTACGGGGCCCAGGAGGGGCGCGACGGGGCCTAGTAGGGGCGCTACGGAGCCCAGGAGGGGCGCGACGGGGCCTGGGAGGGGCGCGACGAGGCCAAGGAGGGGCCCTACGGGGCCCAGGAGGGGCGCTACGGGGCCTGGGAGGAGCGCGACGGGGCCCAGGAGGGGCGCTAGGGGGCCTGGGAGGGGCGCGACAGGGCCTGGGAGGGGCGCGACGGGGCCTGGGAGGGGCGCTACGGGGCCCAGGAGGGGCGCTACGAAGCCCAGGAGGGGCGCGACGAGGCCCAGGAGGGGCGCTACGGAGCCCAAGAGGAGCGCTACGAAGCCCAGGAGGGGCGCGACGGGGCCCAGGGAGGACGCGACGGGGCCCAGGAGGGGCGCTACAGGGGCCCAGGAGGGGCGCTACAAGGCCTAGGAGGGGCGCGACGGGGCCTGGGAGGAGCGCGACGGGGCCCAGGAGGGGCGCTAGGGGGCCTGGGAGGGGCGCGACAGGGCCCAGTGAGGGGCGCGACGGGGCTAGGGGGGGTCGCGACTGGGCTTGGGGCTAGAGGGGTGAGCGGAAGCGGTAGGTGGGGGGGGATCCTACCTACGCGTTATACCATATCAGAATTGAAAATTGAATGATAGATAGAGTAAGAGTACATAAAGATATACCTAAGTGTTGTACTCTCTAAGAAGCGACCCTATACAGTCTATACAAACATGACAAATACACATGTTTGACAGAGACATCCCCCACACACCCCACAACCCACCCTAAATTTCGACTAAGTCATGTTGTCAGATACAGTCCTCCCTAACACCTGGAACAACCCAGAAGTTTTGAATGAGACTTTCACTTTTTTTTGGGTTGCGGAGCAACCTATTGCGATCGATTGTAAGGATATTTTTTTTTCAAGTTTGTGATTTGGAAAAACTACCAAAACTAAAAAAAACTTACCTAATAAATGATTCAATACATAAATATAAAACGTTTGTCATTGTTTCCATTATTTCATGTGGCGTATTTTTGTCATTGACAAAAATAGGCTATCGCTTCCCAAGCTAAGTGGGGGAAGTCGAAAGCCTATTATGCCAACAATACTTATTGGGATAATACATTTCATGATAGCAAGAAAAATATATGGCACTTATTATCTCCAGTTCTATCCATGTGGTAAATGGATGTTATTGGGCCAACAACATACACGAAGAGAAAATCATCAGCAAGCAATAAAATATTGGCAAGCAATGATGCAATTCGGACAGCTTGGAATAGGAACAGCGTTTCACCGACGCCCATAATGAAGCCACTTTTCAGCTTTCACGAATGCTTGGAATCATGTGTCAACAAGAATCAGAGAATCAAGAAGGGAGTAAATCAATTTTGAAATAGAAGAGGGAATGGAAAGGAATGGAGCGGGCGAACAGGTGATGAAACTAAAACGGAAGAGATAAAGACGGGCGAAGTGGAGGATGGAAAGGAACGAAGGGAGAGAAAGGAGGGAGAAGAAATAGTATAATGTAAAGGGAGTGAGGGAAGAGAGATAAATTACGTAGTGTGCGTCGTAGATGAATTCCGCTCCGTTATCCTCTCTTCTAGCTTGAGATTGAGCTAATCGGGGGAGACAAATAAGAGAAAATGGGAAACATAGAGAAAGTATTGAGAGGATACAAAATGAGGAGGAAAGTAAGGAATAAGGCTGAGAATCCGTCGGAAAAGGAGACGATAGATAAAGGAAATGAGGTAACGGTGTGAAAAGGAAGGACCGTTCATGAGAGGTGTTGCAGGTCAAGAAATCGAGCTTGAATAGTGCGATGTCTAGATTATCCAGCTGACTATTTTGAACGCCGCATCCCTCAGTCCACGTAGGATCTAGGCATAGGAAATAGAGGAGCGTAGAACATGTGGAAGAAACTAGTCTAAGGAAGCTCGATTTTATTAGGAACGTCAGAGCTTAGGTAGGAAACAGAGAGCGCAAGGTGAAGAGACGCTAGAAACATGTGAAAGGAACCCTACGGGATGAAGAGACACGCAAGATTCATCACAAACACAAACTACAATTAGGTTTTTTACTCATTACGTTCACATTGGGTTAGCGCAATTGTTTGATATTCGGAAATTGTTCGTGAGATCGCCAGATTGATTCACGTCAGGTCCGTTTTGTGGCAAGGGACTGAAATTCCTAAAATCTATTGCAGGGAATATGTTCTTGCAGATGCACTCAGTTCTACTGCTACGCAACCCTAAGACGACCTCGTCGCCTCTTGTTTTAACTGCATTGAAATGAGAGTAAATTCCGCATTTTTAACATAGGGAAATTCTCGCCAGTTGCCCGTTTGGTCAACTGAAAGTCTAACAAAATGTAACGGTTACGATCGTTTGCGATCGTTTCGACGTATATCAATCGTTCGATGTTATGTAGTGATTAACGTCCAAGATTTCCCAACCGGGGCGCTGCAAGGGCGCGAAATTTCTCCCACCGTCCTATTTGTCAACTTATACATATTACCTATGTAGAAGTTATAGGCTAGACTGAGGTATGCTTCTAGTGAGTACAACCAACTAGTATTTGTTCTAGGTTTCCACCTCTAGTCATTATTCGTTCTCACTTTAACATGGTATCACACGTAGGTTAGCATCCCCCACCTACCGCTTCCGCCCGTACCCTAGCTAGGCCACGTCGCGCCTCCTAGCCCCGTCGCGCCTCCTAGCCACGTCGCCCCCCCCCCCCCCCCTCTTGGGCCACGTCGCGCCACCCTAGCCCCGTCGCGCCACCCTAGCCCCGTCGCGCCCCTCCTGGGCCCCGTCGCGCCTCCTAGCCCCGTCGCGCCCCTCCTAGGCCCCGTCGCGCCACCCTGGTCCCGTCGCTCCCTGCCTGACCCCGTCGCGCCCGCTCGGCCCCGTCGCGCCCTGCCTGGCTCCGTCGCGCCCGCCTGGCCCCGTCGCGCCCTGCCTAGCCCCGTCGCGCCCTGCCTGGCCCCGTCACGCCTGCCTGGCCCCGCCGCGCCTCCCTGGCCTTGCCACGCCTGCCTGGCCCCGCCGCGCCCGCCTGGCCCCGTCGCGCCCTGCCTGGCCCCGTCGCGCCTGCCTGGCTCCGTCGCGCCTGCCTGGCCCTGCCGCACCTGCCTGGCCCCGCCGCTTGGCCCCGTCGCGCCCTGCCTGGCTCCGTCGCGCCCGCCTGGCCCCGTCGCGCCCTGCCTAGCCCCGTCGCGCCCTGCCTGGCCCCGTCACGCCTGCCTGGCCCCGCCGCGCCTCCCTGGCCTTGCCGCGCCTGCCTGGCCCCGCCGCGCCTGCCTGGCCCCGTCGCGCCCTGCCTGGCCCCGTCGCGCCTGCCTGACCCCGTCGCGCCTGCCTGGCCCCGCCGCACCTGCCTGGCCCTGCCGCGCCTGCCTGGCCCCCGCCGCGCCTCCCTGGCCCCGCCGCGCCTGCCTGGCCCCGCCGCGCCTCCCTGGCCCCGCCGCGCCTGCCTGGCCCCGCCGCGCCTGCCTGGCCCTGCCGCGCCTGCCTGGCCCCGCCGCGCCTGCCTGGCCCCGCCGCGCATTCCTGGCCCCGCCGTGCCTTCCTAGCCTCGCCAGCACCTGCCTGGCCCCACCGCACCTGCCTGACCCCTTCGCCCCGGCTCGTCCTGCCGTGCCGCCTCGGGCTCCGTCTCCTCTGCTCGCCCGTGCTGAGGCGCTTCGCGGCCGCCGTGCTGGAGGGGGCTGTCGCTGTGTTCCTGTGGAGCGGTGCCGCTGACCCTGCACGATGGCGGACTTCGTGCTCCGACTGGACGCGGAGGGCCATGCGGTTGACTTCGCCGCCTGGCTCTCCGATCTCCGCCGCCACCTTACAGGTCAGCGCCAGGATGGCCACTCTTTGGTTGTCCATGTCGACGGCTTGCTCCCCCGTCCCCCCGCACCTGCTCCCCTCCCTGCTGATCCCTCCTCTGATGACCGTGAGACCTTCTCTACTGCTGCGCTTGCCCGTGCGGTCTGGGACTCCCGCGATGCAGTCGCTCAGGTTGCCATTAGCCACGCCCTCCCTGTCTCTGAGCGCTCGCGTTTTGCTACTATTGAGACGGCCAAAACTTACTTAGACGCTGTTATTGCCCGCTATTCCACACCCGCGTCTGCTTCTGCTGGTCGCCTGCTCTTCCCTATGCTTTTCCCAGACCTTGCAGCTTTCCCTACCGTCGCAGACTTTGCCACTCACCTGCGTGCCCTAGAGACCCGCTATCGCACTGCCAGCACTGCTGCCCAGCTCACTGCGCTCCCCCCCCCTTTCTGCATGACGCTCTATTTTATCGCCATGCGCCTGCCAGACCGCCTCGCTAGTGCTCGCGATCACTTTCTTAGCCAGCACCCGGGTGACCTCACTCTCACTGCCTTTGTCGACACCCTCACCGAGATCGAGACTCGCCAGCGCACTATCGCTCAGTCGAGCGGTGCGCCGGCAGTTTCTATCTTTCACGGTTGTGCCCCCTCCCAGTGTGCGTTCACTGACGTTTCGGCTGCGGTCGCCTCGGCGGCCCCTCTCACCGAGTCGGCTGGTGCGGTCCACCCACAGCAGCGCTCGCGCCGCGGTGGCCGTGGTCGCCAGGGGGGTAGGGGTGGTGGTGGCAGTAGTGGTGGTGACGGTAGTCCGCCTGCGGGGACTACCACTGGTGGGCAGGAGCAGCAGCCCCAGCCGCAGCAGGAGCAGCCCCAGCCGCAGCCTCCGCCCCAGCAGCAGTTACACTGAGGGAAAAAACCGTCCGGATGTATACGCTCAAATACTTTGCAATTTTCCTTGTGCTCACCCCCTTATGCAAAATGGTGGGTCCAGGAAGAGTGCGAGAAGCTTCATGCAAAGGTCTGCACTAACCCCATAGATAACATGCCTAGGAGGGTGCGGATGGTGATCAACGCCAAGAGTAGGTGGACTAGGTACTAGAAACGTTGTTCGGAAGTTTGCTCTTTGTCCTGGGAAAAAACTGTCCGGATGTACTCGTTGTATATCTTTTGGAATATGAGTTGGATCCAATGTACTATTCTAGTTCTTAGTGCTGTGAACGCATCCACTTTGTGCCTCTCCCAACGCGTACCACCATGCATCTTGCAGGTTTACCATACAGTAGTCTTAAAGCCTAAAAACCCAACTTCGTGCCAAACATCCGGACGGTTTTTTCCCTCAGTGTACCGTCCCAGCAGCAGTCGCCGCAGCAGTGGGCCCGTCTCCCGCCTGGTTGGCCCGGCACCTGCGGAGGTAGTGGCCGTGGTGGCGGCCCGCGCAGCTTGGCGTCTACCGGCGGCTCCGGTGCTGTCACCTGCCAGTACCAGCTTCAGATCGGGCCTCTTCGCGGCACTCTGTGCCGCCGCCCGCACCCGACCGCCCGTTGTTTCCGCCGCCTCGACGATCTCTTTCGTCGTCGCTTTGGCCCGGCCCCGGACCTCCCCGACTGGCACAGCCTGCTCCGCCACGGCGTGCCGATCTTTGAGTTAGACATGGATCAGCTAGGTGCTGCTTTGCATGCTTTGTATTCTGACACTTCTAGTTTTGCTGGATCTTATTATCCTGTGTACTCTAGTTTAGGTGTTGCACCACTATGTAGCTTAGCCTCCCCTGCTGCGTCAGGCGTAGGACTGCCTAGGTTGCCTAGTCTAGTCGCTGCACCGGCTCCGTCCCCGGCCTCCGCCACTGCGTCGCTGTCCTTCACTCTCGACTCCGGTGCTTCTGCCTGCTTCTTCCGCGACCGTTCCACGCTCACGCCGCTTGCTGCACCTGCTGTTGTCTCTCTCGCTGACCCCTCTGCGGGTCCGGTCGTCGCGCGCAGTTCTACGTCCCTTCCCTGTCCGGCAGTTCCCTCAGGCTCCCTTACTGGCCTCCACGTTCCCTCGTTCTCCAGGAACCTGGTTGGTGTCGGCTGTCTCCAGGACCTCGGCGTCACCACCACGTTCCCCGGGCACGAGCGGTTCACTGTCTGTTCTGAGGCTGTCTCAGGTTCCCCCCTTGCGACGTTCCCCCAGGACCCGGTGTCCGGTCTGTTTACCCTAGACACCGCTTCCCCCCCGGTTGGTGCGTCCTCCCAGGTCGCTGCAGCTTGCTCGTGTCGGTCCCTCGCTCACCCCTCCCTTCTCTGGCACCACCGCTTAGGTCACCCTGCTCTCCCGCGTCTGCGTCACATGTCCCAGCACGGTCTTGTCTTAGGTCTCCCTGCGTCGCTCCCTGCCCTTCCTCCCTCGACTGCGCCACCATGCACACCTTGCGTCGAGGGTCGGCTTCGCCGTGCTCCTCACTCCTCCTCGCTGTGTCCTGCTACTGCCCCCCTTCAGACCCTGCACTTGGACGTTTGGGGCCCTGCCCGCGTCCTCGGACCGCGCGGTGAGCGCTACTTCCTTGTGCACGTCGACGACTACACGCGCTACACCACGGTGTTTCCCCTGGAGCGGAAGGCCGACGTGCCCAACGTTCTTCTCCCGTGGGTTGTGGCTGCGCGTCTCCACCGCGGTCTCCCCGTGTTGTGTCTCCACTCTGACCGTGGCGGCGAGTTCGCCTCTGGTCGGCTTGGACAATTCGGTCGTGCGGAGGGCATCACCCAGTCGTACACCTTGCCGGACTCGCCACAGCAGAATGGGGTTGCTGAGCGCCGCATCGGCTTGGTCATGGAGGTCGCCCGTACCTCCATGATCCATGCCGATGCCCCCCATTTTTTGTGGCCGTTCGCTGTTCGCTACGCTGCTCACCAGCTTAACCTGTGGCCACGCTCCCAGCGGCCGCAGGTTTCGCCGACCCTCCTTTGGACCGGGTCCCCCGGTGACGCGTCTGCGTTCCACGTCTGGGGCTGCCTTGCTCACGTTCGTGCCTCTGGCACGGACAAGCTCACTGCCCGCACTGTCCCCTGTGTCTTCCTCGGTTTCCCCCTGGACTCGTCTGACTGGCTTTTCTACCACCCGCCGTCTCACCGCTTCCTCCACTCTTGTGACGTCACCTTTGACGAGTCCGTCTCCTTCTACCGCCGCTTCCCTCACCGAGGTCTCCCAGTTACCCCCCCCCTGTTCCTTGCTCCCTCTCCCCCGGTAGCCCCTGCCCCTCTCCCGCCTCGTCCTGCCCCGTCAGGTGTCTCCCACGTCACTCCTCTCCCGTCGGTTGTCCCCGTTGAGGAGTCTGCTGACTCTGGTGGTACCCCCGGTCCGTCCTTGCAGCGTCCCCCTTCCCCGGTGCCTCCGCCCCCACTGTCGAAGTCGCCGACCCCGCTGCCGCCGTCGCCGCTGTCGCCGCCGCCGCAGCCGTTGCCGCCACTGCCGCCACCGCTCTTGGCCCCTGGGGGTGCTGGTGTGGAGGAGGGTGTTCGTCCTTCGGCTTCTGGGTGTGCCGCTGGTGTTGGAGGGGGTTCTCGCTCTGGGGGTGTTGGTTCTGGGGGTGCTGCTGTTGAGTGTTCTGCCGACGGTCGTTCTGCCTCTGCTGGTCCGAGAGTTCCGGCCCAGCCGTCGTCGCCGCCGCAGCAGCCGTCGCCGCCGGTTTCCGCTCTCCGCCTGCTCGGCCTTCCCTCACCGGACCGCGCGCCGGTGTCTCCCCCACCGCCTGCTGACCTCCCTGTCTACGGTCCTGTGTTCCCGCCGCCGGACTCGTCTCCGGCCCGTCTTCCTCCTCGTTCCCCTCCTGTGTCTCCTCCGCTGTCCCCTGACCCTACCCCTCCGTCTCACGTTTGGGCTCGCCGTCCCCCCCGTGCTCGTCCCGTCTCTCCTGTCCTGCCCACCCACCCTATGTTGCTCCGTTCCCGCTCGTCTCGTCCTCCCCTCCTCCCGTCCCCTCCTCCCTCATCCCTTGCTGTTGCACCTCCTCCGTTCTCTGACTACCTCCGTGCTTCTCGTCCCCTTGTCCCTCGGGTCCTTGCCTCTCTTGTTACCGACCCTGCTGTTCCTGTCTCGCGCCTTGACGCGCTTGTCGCCGCTGTCGCTGACTTCGCTTCTACCCGCCGCCTTGACTACGCTACCGCTCTGGTCTCTGACCCTGCCCGTCCTCTGTCCGTCGGGGGTGCTCCTGCCCTTGGCAGTGACGTCCTAGAGGACAGGCAGTACGAGCTGGCTTTCCTTTCCGAGGCTGCTCCCCATCTCTACTCCATGCTCCTAGTCCCTGAGGGTGACCCAGACGCCTTCGACATCCCGACCCCTCGCACCTACGCTGAGGCCACCTCGGGACCTTGGGCCTCTCAGTGGATTGCTGCCATGGAGCAGGAGATGGCATCTTGGAGGTCCACCGGCACTTACGTCGACGCAGTTCCCCCGCCTGGGGTGAACGTAGTCGATGGTCGGTGGCTCTTCAAGGTGAAGCGCCCCCCTGGAGAGCCGCCTGTCTTCAAGGCGCGCTACGTGGCCAGAGGTTTCAGTCAGCGCGAGGGGGTTGACTTCTTCCAGACCTTCGCCCCGACCCCGAAGATGACCACTCTTCGGGCGCTGCTACATGTAGCAGCACAGCGTGACTACGAGCTTCACTCCCTCGACTTCTCTACTGCCTTTCTTCAGGGCAGCCTACACGAGCAGGTCTACCTGCGCCGACCACAGGGCTTCACTGGTACCTTCCCTCCTGGGACCCAGTGGCTTCTCAGGCGCCCGGTCTACGGCCTGCGTCAGGCTCCCCGCGAGTGGCACGACACGCTACGTGCCACGTTAGCAGACCTGCAGTTCTTTCCGTCCTCTGCGACCCTTCACTGTTTGTGCATTCCAGCCAGACTCTGTTCTACATCCTTGTCTACGTAGACGACCTGGTCTTCGCTACTCCTGACAGGGACGCACTGGCCTCTGTGAAGGCTGAGCTGTTGAAGAGACACACCTGCACTGACCTTGGAGAGCTGCGTCGCTATCTTGGCCTGCAGATCTCCAGGGACAGAGCAGCACGCACCATCACTCTGACCCAGTCACACTTGGTGCGTCAGGTCCTTCAGAGGTTCGGTCTTCAGTTCTCCTCCGCACAGCCCACACCTCTACCCGTAGACCATGGGCTCCCTGCTCCCGTTCCTGAGGAGCCAGTAGAGCCCAGTGGCCCCTACGCAGAGCTGGTGGGTTGCCTCATGTACCTGATGACTTGCACGCGCCCAGATCTCGCATACCCTCTCAGCATCCTGGCTCGCTTCGTGGCTACAGGCAGACACCGACCTCAGCACTGGTCTGCCGCTAACAGGGTTTTGCGTTATCTTGCTAGTACATCAGGCATGGGGTTAGTGCTAGGAGGACGCAGGCCAGTGGTCCTTACTGGGCACACAGACGCTTCTTGGGCAGACGACGCTGAGACGCTCAGGTCGTCACAGGGCTACTGTTTCAGCCTTGGTTCGGGTGCTATCTCTTGGAGATCCACTCGCTCGTCGTCTGTGGCTCAGTCTAGCTGTGAGGCTGAGATCTACGCTGGTGCCATGGCGGCACAGGAGCTCCGCTGGCTGACCTTCTTGCTCACAGACTTAGGTGAGCGGCCTAGCTCTGCCCCGGTCCTGTACGCTGACAACAGGGCCATGATACTCCTGTGTCAGGAGCCTCGGCTTGAGGGCAGAGCGAAGCATATCCAGCTGCGGTACTTTCTCCTGCGTGAGCTGCAGCAGCGCCGCCAGGCCCACGTAGTTCACTTGGCCTCAGGTGCCAACACAGCTGATATCTTTACTAAGGCGCTTGCGCCTAAAGATCATCAGCGGCACTGTGTACAGCTTGGTCTTGTTCCTGTAGCTGCTCCCCTGTTAGGATCCTGATTGTGTACTCTCTATTATATATGCTTGTCAGACTGGCCTTGTGGCCTTACCTCCAGTGGCTGGACTAGTAGTGCCACCCTGGCTTGCTTCAGTTTTGGTTGTATTCTTGCTGACTGGTCTCCAGACCCCTGCCTCAGTGGTTGGACTAGTAGTGCCGCCCTGAGCTGTTTGTTTCTTGTTTAGTTTCACCCCTTGTCTAGCCTAGGGGGTGTGTCAACTTATACATATTATCTATGTAGAAGTTATAGGCTAGACTGAGGTATGCTTCTAGTGAGTACAACCAACTAGTATTTGTTCTAGGTTTCCACCTCTAGTGATTATGCGTTCTCACTTTAACACTATTCCCCAGCTTCCCCCCTCCCTGCTGTTTCGATTCCCCCCTTCCCCTCCATTTTCGCTTCCCCCCTCCCCTCCGTTTCGATCATTTCCCCCTTCCCCTCCGTTTCGCTTCCCCCATCCACTCCGTTTCGACCCCCCCCCCCCCCTTCCCCCCCCTCCCCTCCGTTTCGCTTCCCCCCTCCCCTCCATTTTGATTCCCTCCCCATTTCCCCGTCAGTTTCGATTCCCCCTCTCCTCAGTTTCGATTTCCGTGGCAGTGCGATTTTACCCCCTCGGTTTTTAGGAATGACTTCCCCGTTTCCCACATTTAACAACTACGCAAAACGAGGGTATGACAAGGTTGCTGGTTGGGGGGGGCGCGGGCTGTGGGAGGATTTTTAATGCTGCAAGGGACTTAGCCGATTTTTTGGGAGGTGTAGGAGGGAGGGAATTTCTCGCTGTGGGGGTGTTTCCCGTGTGTGACTCTGGTTGTACGTCCTGGACCCTGAAAAAATCAGACTCGCTGAGTTCTGGACCCTGACATTTCAGACTACAAAAATTTCGGCTGAAGGCCCTTCAGACTATTTTTTTTTGGGGGGGGGTTGGATCAGAGTGCCTTTTTTTGAAACGTCAGCCCTGGTTATGATGCATCCATATGATACATCCATAAGAAGCACAACACACCCACCCACCCATCCATGCTTACTGAAAGGAAACTACTCCAATGCCTGTTATTGTTTGGTGCTAAGTTTCTCTGCCTCGTGCATGCCTCATCCCTCTTGTTCCTTTCATTTCAAGGATAATTCACTGGCCACCCTCGTAGGAACTATGTTCACTCATATAGCCCCAGCACATTGCACATGCAGTGCCGAACAAACAAGACCAGCATGCCCAGATAACAATCAAGAGTATGACTTGGCAATCACAATGTTGGTAAAAGGGACTATGTGCCCCGTTTGAAAGCCATAATTACACTGGAAGCTACCAAGGTGAACCTGAAATGCGGTACTCTCGTCTGTCTCCCAACAGTCCTATACCACCAGTAGTTGGCATCCACATAAACCCATTGGCGCTCCACTTGAACTATCAGTATTCCACTTCACAGGGGTCCTCCTCTGTGCAGCCCTTGATGCCATACTGCATGGTGAAGACGCCAAAGAGAAGAACGGAAGAAGATTCACATACGAGAGTTGTGAAGCAACCACCCAAACCATGGCCTCATAGAAGGACGTCTGGGCTCTCGGACAGCGAACGCATTCCTCATAAGACGAACGCACCTCAACTCGTAGAAACATAATCATTACAAAAGCACACACACGTCTTATAAAAAGTACGCCTAATTTCACAACAGCACATTCCATCTCACCTTGGTCCGTTTGCGCTCCTCAAACGCAGCCTGGATGCCCGGGTGACCTGTCAGGAGGATTTAGGCAACAGAGACCACACCGCCATGCACAGTGGATTGGAAGCGATTGAAACAAATCAGAAACAGGTAGCATGGTGTGTTGGTAGCATGACAAGGGAAGTAGGAAGGGGAGGAGATAAGAGCAAGTGGAAGGTATGGTGAGCAGGAGAGTGAGGTGGGGGCGGAATCCAAGGCGATACTGAGTGGAAGGGCTGTGTGTTCAAAAGATGAACGTACAGTGACCTCTGTTTACCAGTAAATATAGCATGTTACTTAGCAAAGAGCTCGCACCAGTGAGTGGGAGGCGGTATTTCGCAAAAAGCTCGTACATTGCATCCACCACCACTGCTATCTGGGGTGGGAAGAGGGAGATAACCAGCAAAGGATCAGCAGGCGGACATTGTCGAGGGAGGTGGAAATACTGCTATAGAAAGCTTGGGAATTCTTGGCACATGGTTAATGGGCCATGAGGGGGAGAAGGGTGGACAAAAGCTTAGGGGCGGGAGGGCTGTTATGAGGAAAGAGAGGGGGTGCTTACAGGAGCGGCGAGGGTTGCTTACCGGGGGGAAGTTGGTGACGTTAATGATCCAACCAAGGCCCACTGCATCGTAGAAGCTGCGAAAGGCCTGGTTTCATTTCAAGGGAGAGGGAGGATGCAAGAGGAAGGACGCAAGGAGAGTGCATATTTATTCAGGCGCCTGAATGATCCATCCGAGGCCATCGCCTTGTGGGGGAGAGGGAAGATGCAAGGAGAAAGTAAGACGCCTGTTTTCTTTGAGCGCATCAAATGTGTCCCATCCCAGCTCCACTGCATCGTCGAAGCTGCGGAAGGGCTGTAATGAGAGGATCAGAGGCATGCTGACGGGTTCTGAGGTGCCTGAAACCAAGCTGCAGAAGGCCAGGTTTGAGCGGAGAGGAGAGGAGAGGTGAACAAAGGAGAGGAGAGGAGAGGAGAGGAGAGGAGGGGAGAGGAGGGGAGAGGAGAGGAGAGGAGAGGAGAGGAGAGGAGAGGAGAGGAGAGGAGAGGAGAGGAGAGGAGAGGAGAGGAGAGGAGAGGAGCGGAGGAAGGGGATGAGACGGAAAGAGGAGAGCCCTTACAGGAGCGACGAAAGAGAAAAGTCGTATGCCACATTTATATGTCAACCCACATTTATACGCCAACTCTCATCCGTATGACGACTCACTGTTAGTGTATATATATACATATAAGTATATGGATATGTATATATGTATATATATGTATAGAGCATACTGGGGCTAGAGCACTACGTGCATGCCACTTACCAGTAGCGGGTGTACACCTGGGCTGGGGCTCAGAACCTTTTTGGCTTGATTCCAAACCATTGACCACAATCATGTTCGCCAATAATGTTGGCGTTGGGTTGTTGAGTTTCAACAATCACATCACACCCATATGGCAGCTCACATCCATGCGTTGACAACAAAACCATAAAGAAAAACCCCATGCATCATGCCCACAACCCATGCATCACACATCCGCCCATGCCCACTCACATCCATGCTTTTGACAACAGTGCCGTCACGCATGACCCCATGCATGTGGCCCATGGCCTGCCAAGGGGAGGGAGATAGAAAACAAAGAGTCGTGATAACAAAGGATGGTGGGATAGTAGAAAGGAAGCACGAAGAGCACAGAACGTGAATCTAGAGAGAGAGAGCATGACTACAATGGGGGGAGAAAATGGAGGGAGGAATGTGATGGGGCAACTGGTTGATAATCTCTATGTTCAACCCCTCGTAGGTCTCTCCTTTGTCCTCGTCAGAATCATTCTCGTTACAGTCACCTGTTACTCAGCACCTCTGTTTCCTACAACTGGGGCCCTGGTCCTGGTTGTTTTCCAACTCACAGGTCTTTCCTTATCCTCATTACAAGTTACTATCATTCTCGTTACACCAACCTCCTTATACTCGACTCCTCCGTTCTCATCCAGGTCATAGTCCTCTGTCGAGGTGTCCACGAATTTGAGTGTCTGGTACTGCTTGTTCTCCAACCCATAGGTCTCTCACTTTATCCTCGTTATAAGTTACGACCGTCCTCGTTACAGTAACACTCGTTACACTCACCTCCTCAAAATTCGAATCCTCCATTCTCGTTGGGGTCATACTCCTCTGTTGAGATGTCCACGAATGTGAGAGCCTGGTACCTCACGTCATAGGCTACATCCTTTATCCTCGTAGCAATCATTTTCCTCATCCTCGTTACAGTTGCACTCACCTCCTCATACTCGACCCCTCCATTCTCGTTGGGGTCTTAGTCCCCTGTTGAGATGCCCACGAATTTGAGGGTCTGGTACTGCATGTTGTCCAACTCATAGGTCTCCCCGTATCCTCCTTACAAGGTACAACTTACAACCACCCTCGTTGCAATCGTCATGGTTACACTCACCTCCTCATATTCGACTCCTCCATTTTCGTCGGGGTCATAATCCTCTGTCGAGATGTCCACGAATTTAAGAGTCTGGTACTGCTTGTTGCGGGCAGAAAGAAACTCAACCTGCACGAGAAAGCAATGGTGGGTGAATGGGAGCAATGGAGATTCATGCGCCTTACAAGGCGACCTTGCGAGCATGGGCCACTACGACTAGCTTTTGAAAGAGTGGTCACTGCTTGCTGTGCAAAGGCAAGAACCCGGCCTGCAGCGAGGATTGCAGCGAGGATGGCGGCGAGGTTGAGGCGATGTCATCTCATTCCCTCGCAACGTCATGTTGTTTGCGCTCGTCACCCTTCTCCTTCCTCACACGTCGTTCGGTTGCACTGGGTTTTTTAATTTCTTTCTTTCTTTCTTCTTTCCTCTCTCTTTCTTTCTTTCTTTCCCAGGAGGAAAAGGGGGGGGGGGGGGGGGGGGGACGAGATGTGTTGGATGGCAACACGAAGGGCTAGAATCAGATCCACTCATCCCTTTGATTCTCGTCTCCCATTCCCACTTGCACAAGTGTCCATACCTTCTGTGCCTGCTCCTCCTGATAACCGTCACGCTACAGCATGCTCAAAGCTCAAACGCTAGTTGAAGGGAGAATCATCCACCACGAGTGCTTGAGAGAACCATCCACGTGGCACTGGCAACCGCTCACCTGCTTCATGCAGATTGGGCAGTCCCCATCGTACAGCACCTTCACCTGCCACGTGTCAATCTCCTGTGGCTCTGCTGACGTGGCGCTCTCTGCCTGAGCCGCTGCAAAGGCTGCTCCGGCTGAAGAGCGGAGGGAAGGGTTGGTGAGGACGAGGGCGGAAGGACGAGGGCGGAAGGATGAGGGCGGAAGGACGAGGGCGGAAGGACGAGGGCGGAAGGATGAGAGCGGAAGGATGAGAAAGGAAGGGAGGGGGCAGGAGGTGGAGAAGGAGGAGGGAGGACAGGAGGTGGTTTGAAAAGGGCGCACACTGGTTGGCCCGAAACAGAGAAAGACAGATAGACGCTGAGATGGGGAGGGGAAAAGGGAACCGTTGGAGGAGCGCACTACTCAGAACCCTGAGTTTTTCTGGGAGTTCAGAAGATTTGTTTTCCTTCGAAAGAGGCTTGAGTAAGCATAGCAAAGGTGGCTGTTGGAAGCATCTTACACACCTCGCATTCTGGACGGGCCTGACGCACTGAACGGGGCGGCACTACTGCGCCATCCATGGCTGTTGCATCTGCTGCTGCTCCTGCTGCTGCTGATACTTCTGCTGCCCGCCCTGCTCGTGTTTGTAGCACCGCAGCTGTGGTTGTGATTGCGTGTCAGAAACGCGGCTACGGGCGCCGGCGACGCTAGAGGCGGGTTCGGATTGGACGAGGATCGCTGCAGGGCGAGGCTCGTGAGTCGATGGCTGGATGCGAGGGCCGCAGCCATGGGCGATTCTGGGGGATCATAGGGGGGATGACGCAGCAGAGGCAGCAACGGATAAGCAGGAGAAGCAGGAGAAGGAGGGGAAGCAGGGGAAGCGAGATGAGCAGCGGAAAGAGGGTGCGCAAAGAGAAACGGATGCGACCGTTCCATGCCAATCAACGGGCAGTCAACGTGGCGATTGTTATAAGTCCTCAATATTATTAGCCTTTAGTGGGCCACACAATGCTCCCACTGGGACCTGATTCACCGAAAGAACCTTACTGATGGGACAGGGTTTCCGCTAATTACTCCGAGACAGCCGGTTCAGCGGACGGAGAGCCACGCGATTGCAGGTAGCGAAGTGAGAAACAGGGATAAGCGCGACGAGAGAGGAGCGCGCGGGGAACAGGGATAAGCGAGCGAAGGGGGAACCGGGAGAATGGACAGGAAAGGAGAGCAAGTGAGGGTATGCATGACATTTAGAACCAAACACTTCAGTGTGCTATAAAGAGGACTGGGAGGAAGGCATCTGCTGTAGTTTCAAGTATAGTTGATTCTGGTTCTCCCTTTCAAAGGTTTCATTTCCCCCCCTTTCTCATTCGCTAACACGCTTTTGTCGCATCACAATATCAGCCACTCCCTATTCTCACAGAAGCTCGGAATCTAAGGTTAAAATACCTTGAGTTATAGTTCAGCCGTTCAAATAGTCAACTGAAGGATTGACGACGCCAAGCAGGGAAAAGAGCACGCTCTCGACCACGCGACCCAGCAGGTTTACTCGAAATGCGACGCGACAGAGCGAGAGAGCGAGACGAGCAGAATGCAGAGAGAACGTTCTCTAGCCCCAGAACGATGACTTGGAAGTGATTAGTTTCGTGCTGCTCGGCGATATCAAGGCTCACAGAGAGTATTTTGCCACTGAGAAGGCTCAAGCTGGGTGACCAATGGATTCAGGCCAAAACTGTATTTTGAAACCACCTCTTCAGCGTGCCTGGTTGCCGTCATACTGGGCCCAAAGCCCAAGGCTCTCTCGAGATAGCCGATGAAACAGACCGGGAAACAGCACGCAAATCTGAAGCATCTAGATGAAAAGGGATGACGAGGCTGACGAGATCTGCGAAGATCCAACGAACTGGTCGGAGAAAACGATTTTCAGTCGCGACCCTTAGGGTCAGCGACTGTGCCTCAGATGACGGTACGAAAACTCTAGGGAACACCGGGAAACCCTTTCGAGGAGTTTCGCTGTCATCCACCCTCACCCCCAACCACCACCAACCTGGCAAGTTCGCGACGCGTCGCTGATCTCTGACATGGCACGAACGGTCAGATCCACGTGCTGTGGGTTGGCGCGTGGCGTTTGAAAGGTGGAAACAGCCTGCGTGTGCGGTGGCGGTGTCTTGTGATTGGCGGTCGCCAACACTGGACTGTGATTCGGGCAGAATGGGCAGAAGCTACTGTACTGTACCCAGTGCCCACTGCCGTGTTACAGTACGAGGTGTAGCTTTCTTCAAAGTTGGGTTAAAGGACACGCCCCACTATTTCGCAGCGAGCAGTAATCGACGGAATTGGACCTTACCGAGTATAGCGGCCATCAGCATAGGGGAGAAGCGTAGAAAAGTCAACGGATATTTCCATTCTGATCAGATCTTGCCTAAATTTGCTCTAGAAATATGTAGGAACGCTCAAGCATAGGTCCCACCATACTAAATCAACATTTTCAATAATAAGCTGCTCTTCGCCCTGAACGTCGCTTTTTCTCGTCCCGGTCTTTAAAAAAGGAAAGAAGCAGCAGCACTGACCAGAACCCAAAGCCCCACCAGAAACGGCCACCTCCACCTCCACCTCCTCCACCACCTCCATCATCATCTCGGGGAGGAAAGCCCGTTCCCCCCATGTCTAGCTTCGCCACTGGAGAGAGAAGGTAGGGCAAGGGTGGGTAGGGAGGGAAAGAGGCGACAAGGAGGGTGAGGTTGTAGAAGAGGAGGCATGTTGAGTGCAATGTAGCAAAACGGGGGTCGGGGGGTAGGGAACTACAGAACCGCAGAGGAGTAGGTTGGATTTTAGGAGAGGGAAGGAGGGAGGAAAAGAGGGAGAGGAGGGGAAAAGAGGGAGACGAGGGAAAAGAGGGAGAGGAGGGGAAAAGAGGGAGACGAGGGAAAAGAGGGAGACGAGGGGAAAGACAATAGCGGGAGGGGAGAGGGCAATAGAGGGAGGGGATAGACAGCCCGAAGGGGGAGTGGAAGAGGTAGGTGCAGAGCGAGGCAGGGTGGGAGAGAGGGAAGAGACCAGGGAAGGTAGGAGGAGAGGAATGGGGAAGAGGGGGGGCGGGTGGGTGGGAGAAAGTGAAAACGGGAGGGAGGGCGAGAGCGTGGCAGCGAGAAACGGTGCGAGAAGGAGGAGGGAGGGAGGACGAGGAGAATCGGATGGGCCGAAGACGCAAATGAATGGGAGGAGGGAGGGAGAAACAAAGGGAGGGATGGAGGGAGGAAAGGAAGAGAGGGAGAGGCATCGGGAGGGGGCCACCGTCGCTCAAATCGCCATTGGGAGCCACCTGTTTCTGTTCTGTGGCCTGTAGCGATCCTGCCAGCCCTGACGCTGCCGTTCTGGGAATTCTGAGAATTCTAGGAAACCAACCGTTCTGGCGTCCCATGAGTCAACAACTCAGAACACAGCCGCAGCCAGGAGGAGCAGCCAAGATTTATCACCATTCATTCCCAAAACGCACCACTGGCAGTTGATTGCTTAGGATGCGTGGCTTGCTGCAATCCCGCCGACCGTGAACCTGCCGATGGTTCTCCTCGTTGCCTCTTTAGTCAAGCCCAACACAGCGGCCATCGTAAACCAGTTGAGAGTTCTCACCGCTCCGCACTCACCATTGGGAGTCCGTAGTCCCTCCACTCACCATTGGGAGTCGACTGCTTCTGCTGCGTCGCCTGCTGCGATCCCGCCGAACCTGACGACGACGACGTCTCGCCTCCGCCGCCGAACGACATGCGCGTGTCGCACGCCGCCGCTCGCACAACCGCACGGCTGCTTGCTGCTGCTCGAACAACCACCGATGCCCTATTGCTTAGCCGCGGAACCAGCGGAGGTCTAGTGATGCTGTGTTGAACTGCCGACGACGCGGGAGTGGCATGACGCGACCTGCACGTGCACGGTGGCGACGTGGTTGTCTGCAACGGTTTCCCGTTTCGCGAATTTCGCCAAGGCGACGGGGGGATGGATGCGACAGACGGAGTCATCGCGAGAGACGGTGACGGTCGCATGGTTAACGGTCGGCTGGACAGATGATGCGATTGTTCTCGCGACAGCAATGTGCGTCACACTGGACGGATAGTGCGGTATGTGCGATCTCAGCAGCGACGGAACGCAAGAAAGCGTTAAATTCTTCAGAATCGCAACAGCGATCCCTGTTTTAATCACCAAGGACCAGCTCACTATGACCTAGGGAAGACTGCCTTCCAGACAGAAGCGTCACCGTGATCTTCACAGCACAAGGCTCACCAGCTCTTCAAACAGGATGATTGAGGAGAAATCCGCATATAACGTGTTTTTGTTTTGCTATTTTCTACAGTCGGAGAACCGTATCTTCGCTCTAATGACATTCAAATCATTGTTTGGAGCTATGGGATCTAGATTTTTTAGTCTACAACAATCAGCCACAAGGAAATACAGATTTGTGCAACCAGAGCAGGATATTTCTGAATTATCGTCTTCCAAGAAAAAGAGACCGAAGCATGTACTTTCCAATAGAATCTTTGATTTTACACAAAACAAACTTCACATTTTCTATATAGCTGCTGCGTCTAATGACCTCAATCTACAGGCAACCGCAATCCTGGCTAGATTGATGTCCCTCACAACACCCTTAGGAGCCGGCAATGACAGCGCAATAATCTGTCGACACATGGGCACGTACCGGATCCCCAGGCCCCTGTAGTGATTCACACGAATAATATTCGTATGTAGATTCAACCCACCGCCTGTACTCCCTATAAGCAGCCCCTGCACGTCATCAACCGCTATCAGCTTTCCTGTAGAAGCCACCCCGCTTCCCGCACTGTTACTCGTACTGTTCCCTGTACTGCTACTGTTACCGTCCTCCCCGCCTGCAGTTGCCTGAAGGGCAGCGGCAGCGGCAGCAGCGACAGCAGCAGCATCAGGAGGGGCATTGGCATCATAGGCGGGGTTGAGCTCGTACACGCGGTGGATCTGCAGCACCTGTGCTGCTCTTGGATTCACCACATACTTGCGGTGGCCGTCCCACTTGAGGCACGCATCACGACTGCAACAAGGGGAGCATGGGGGTTGGGAAAAGGAGGAAGCCTTGGCGGGGTTGAGCTCGTACACGTTGTGGATCTGAAGCACCTGGGCTGCCCGTGGGTTGATTACATACTTGCAATGGCCGTCCCACTTGAGACATGCATCTCGACTGCCGTGAACAGGGGAGGGTAGAGGGTGGGAAGAGGCAGGGTTGAGCTCGTACAGGCGGTGGATCGGAACCACCTGGGCTGTTCCAGGCTTCACCACGTATTTGCGATGCCCCCCCACTTGAGGCAGGCGACACGACTGTAAGAAGGGGAGGAATGGAAGTGGAGAACAAGGGGAGCATTGGTGTGCCCTCGAGCATTGGTGGGGTTGAGCTCGTATACTCGGTTGGTATGAAATGAAGCACTTGGGCTGCTCGCGGGTCGACCACATAGTTGCGATGGCCGCCCCACTTGAGGCACGCGTCGCGACTGCCACAAGAGAGGAACGGGAGGGGCAAAGAGGGGAGCATTGGCATCGCACGCGAGCTTGAGTCCATTCTTGAGGCGCCTCAGTCATAGGCGGGGTTGAGCTCGCACACACGATGGGTGGGAGGAGAGGGGCGAGCGAGGGGGAAGTGGGAGAGGTGGCGAGGGGAGCGAGAGGGGGGAAGTGGGGAGAGGTGGGGTTGAGCTTGTAGACTCGGTGGATTTGTAGCATCTGCAGCACCAGTGCGCCCCTCACCTGCTGGTAGAACCACCTGAAGAATCACCTGGCGAAATGAAAACAAACCCACCTGGAGTACGTGGTGGGCTCCTTGCAGTGAGCCACTCTCAGTTTTTGTAAAACCACCTGAAGAATCACCTGAGCAAAAACACACACACCTGTAGTACTTGGTGGGCTCCTTGCAGTGCGCCACCGGCTCTCGAAACACCAGCTGCTCCACGGCCCACGGCTCCCACCCGGCCTCCTGCAACAGCGGACCAGAGAGGGATTGAGAAGTGGGATGAGAGGGGTATAGGTGAGGTGCGAAATTACACACCTAGGGGGACGGGGTGCCAATACCCGTGGGTGAGAGAAGGGTGGGTACCTGTATCTTGCCGCAGATGTCAAGAGGGAAGGTGACGGAGCCGAAGGAGAGCCAGGGGATGGCCGGGACGGAGTTGAGGAAGACGAGGAGGGAGTGGGGCGGCTCCGAAACATGCATGTACTCGTCTACGTCCATGAACAGTACCCATCTGATGTGAGGGAAAGCAGCATGGAAGGATGGGGGGGACATGGACGGAGAGGATGTGCATGTACTCGTCTACGTCCATGAACAGTATCCATCAAGTGCGAGGATTATGGATGGATGGGGGGCATTGAATGGCGAGCACGTGCATACAACCATTCGGTGCGAGGGTTAATGGATGGACGGGCGGACATGGATGGATGGGGGAGCATGAATGGATCGGCGGACATGGATGGATGGGGGGGGGACATGGATGGATGGGGGTGTCGGACACATGGAGGGCAAGCACATGCATGCACTCGACCATATCCATGAAGAGTACACATCTGGTGAGAACACAGCATGGGAGAGATCTGGATGGATGCACACGTCTATGTCCACGCACAGTACCCACCTCATGGCATATCCCATGGATGGGGTGGATGATGTGCATGGCAAGCTGTGGTGCACGGCAAGCTGTGGTGCACGGCAAGCTGTGGTGCACGGCAAGCTGTGGTGCACGGCAAGCTGTGGTGCATGGCAAGCTGTGGTGCACGGCAAGCTGTGGTGCACGGCAAGCTGTGGTGCACGGCAAGCTGTGGTGCACGGCAAGCTGTGGTGCACGGCAAGCTGTGGTGCACGGCAAGCTGTGGTGCACGGCAAGCTGTGGTGCACGGCAAGCTGTGGTGCATGGCAAGCTGTGGTGCACGGCAAGCTGTGGTGCACGGCAAGCTGTGGTGCATGGCAAGCTGTGGTGCACGGCAAGCTGTGGTGCATGGCAAGCTGTGGTGCATGGCAAGCTGTGGTGCACGGCAAGCTGTGGTGCAATATGGGGATGAGCAGAATGTGATGCATGGCATGTGTGGGCTAGCTAATCATTTGATGTGCAAAGAGAGAACACTGGAGGGAGAGGAATAGTGCCTGGCGAGAGGAATGGTGCCCGAGAAGTGGATTATTGCCCGAGAAGTGGAATAGTGCCCGGCGAGAGGAATGGTGCCCGAGAAGAGGAATAGTGCCCGGGAAGTGGAATAGTGCCCGAAAAGTGGAATAGTGCCTGCCCGAGAAGTGGAATAGTGCCCGACGAGAGGAATAGTGCCCTTGGATGATTGGGCATGGAGGGATGCGCTGCTTGAGCTGAGAAGCGGCGGCGGGACAGTGGGAAGGAACTGACCTGGTGAGCTGTCGAGATCGGAGAGCACAGTCATTCACCATGAGCACCTGCAGAGGAACGTTGCCGTTGCCGTTGCAAGTTGCAACGGCACACGCCAAAGCAGACAAAAGAGTGTGAGAAGAGGCAAGCATGTGGCAGGCACAAGCATATAGTAGACGCAAGCAGACACACGCAGGCAGAAGAAGGTGGCAGCACTACTGACAAGTCTGACATGGATGAAAAGTCACGCACGCACCCAGGGCCCAGGCTTATACCCACCGGAGCATAGCTCCGTTCGTCATAAAAAGCGGGCCCCTTAGTATCCGTGATTTCCATGAAGCCAGCCCTCAGGTAGGGCTCTAGAGCTGCCATGCCGCCATTATGCTGCCAGTTACATGCCACCCATCTGGGCATCATAGCTCCATGTGTCATACAGCGCTGACCCCCTAGTATCCGTGATGCCCATTATGTCTGTTATGCGCTGCCCCCCTCAGGTAGGGCCTCAGAGCAGCTATGGCTGTCTGTTGCTTACATGCCACCCACCTGGGCATAGCTCCATGTGTCATATAAAGCCGGCCCTCTAATGTCCGTGATGTCCATGATGCCAGCTCTTAAATAGGGCCTCAGAGCTGCCATGACGTCATCATCCATGGCTCCTGCGTCGTACATGCGCAGGTACTGGGGCAGAGAGGGCAGGGAGGGAAGGCGGCAGGATGCGGATCGTAACGCAGTTTAGGACACGTGACATTGCCATACCCTGGCGCACCAGAGCATCATCCATGGCCCCTGCATCGATTGGTGGAATCCGATCCACTGCAGCAGCCTCTGCGTGTCACTCATGCACGGACGACACCCCCACATGCCATCCTATCCATGCCACCCATGTGTGCACGTGCTTGCAATCACATCTACCCTGTGCACCGACCCGTGGAACTCGATCCACTCCAGCAGCCTCTGCGTGTCGAACTCGTGAAAGATGGGCACGGAGCAGTCTCTCATGTACATAATGCTACCTGCATACACGAATGCGTATGCGTGCACTCACATCTACCCCGTGCACCGATCGGTGGAATTCGATCCACTCCAGCAGCCTCTGCGTGTCGATCTCGCCAAACATGGGCGCGGAGCAGTACGTCAGGTTGCGCTCAAACACCCGAACTTCGTCCCGAACCTCTGGCGGAGGCTCGGGAGTGCCGGGGCTCTCCTTGTACACGACTATATCCTGCTGATCCACCGCCATCTTCAGTGTGCCGCCCACCCTGGCGGGGTTTGGGGAGAGAGGGGGAGGTAAAATGGCACATGAGCTGAAGTGGCACATGATAGGGGGAAGGGAAGCACCCAGGGCTCTCCTTGTACGCGACTATAACCTGCTGATCCACCACCACCTTGTGCCGCCCACCCTGCAAAGGCGATGAAGGCGATGACGCAAAGAGAGAGGCGGAAGAGTCGTATACAGTAGGCGAGCGAGAGGGCAAGGTGGTCAAGTGGAGGCGAGATTCGGACAAGAGAGCCGGCGTCGCGTGGGAGAGTTTGGCACTCACAGGGAACTGACTGGGCGCTGAAGATCGCAGTACAGCAGGATGCACTCATAGGCGCGCGCATGGTGCTCCCCTGGAAACTTCACCGAGATCTCGCCATCTGTCCACTGCCCATTGGCTGACTCCCACCTGAGGAGAAGGAGAAAGGGAGGAGGGAGGAGATGGATAAGGACACACGGCGAGGGGGATGTGGGGAGACGGTGATATGGCATGGCCGCGACATGATGCGTTGGCTTTTTTCTTTTTAGAATTCTAAAAAAGAAAGCAATGTATTCGTAGAGAGAAAGCTTCTTAACTCAGACCATCCATCACTCCCAAACACACTATAAAGAGGCACTGGGACCAAGGCAGCCACTCTATGACTGGCCCATGCATATATATCCCAAGGGCCTATGTACATGCCACTGCTGCTGCATATTCATATAAATAGAAATAAATGAATATATATATATATATATATATATATATATATGTATCACTCTCTCACCAGCAGTGCTGGGCAGTGATGACGTCATGGTGCTCCAGAGGAACGAGGCCCATGGCAACCACTCTATGGGGGTTGATGCGGTACGCGCTGAACTGAATGAACCCCTCCTTGCTGCTGCTGCCGTCGAAACTGCGATGGGGGGATGGGGGGATGGGCGGATACAAGCAAGCAAGCACACATGGCATCGCATCAAAGACGCATATACAGCGAGAGGAGAGAAGGCCAGGATGAGTTGAGGTGGACGGAGCTGAACAGGATGAAGCCCTCCTTGCTGCTGCTGCCGCCGTCCAAGCTGGGAGTGGGGGACGACAGGCATGCACGCATGCACGCACGCATGCACTGGCATAAGGCAGAGACGTGAGCAACAGTGCAACAGATGGCAAGCTGCCCTCTTATTTCAGCTACATTCCAATGTGAGCTGCACGCTTATGTAAGCTACACTCCTGTATGAACTACACTCCTATGTGGCTACACGCTGATGTGAGCTACACCGCCTGCAGTCACCTCATGCTCCACCGCCCACGCATGAGCAAACACCCTAATATGAGCAGACCCCCTCCTTAGTTGAGCTACATTGAGACGCGAGCTACATTCGTACACGCCATTTCTTTACCCTCGTACTCATTTTCCCGCGTTTCCAGCATTTCTCGCTCGGTGTATGCACCACTCCCCTCTTGTCTAGCAACACCTTGTGCGTCATACCCGTCAATGGCATGTGCAAACCCCACCACTCGCTGTTTTTTCCGCATTTTCAGCAGGGGGGCTGCAGCAGTCAGTCACCTTATACACCACTCCCCTCTTATGTGAGCACCACTTTTACGCAAGTTGTATTCGCAAATGGTATGTGCAAACCCCACTACTCACTTCTGCCGCATTTCCAGCATTTCTTGCTCGGCTGCCGTCAGCTTACGCACCTCTGCCAACCCACAGCCACAACATGTGATCCATCCAGACACCATATCCGCCCCACTCCTCACCTTTCCTTCCGCATTTCCAGCATCTCCTGCTCCGCCGCCGTCAGCTTATGCACCACTCCCCGCGGATGCCGCTTCCCCTTCCCCTCCCCCCCGCTCCGCCCCCTCTCCCGCCCGCGCCCCCCCGCGCCTCTGTCGCGGCTGCCGTCCTTCCCCGCGCGCGAGAGCAGCGGGACGGAGGGGGCTTTGTCGAGCAGCACGAAGCAGATGAAGATGTTACTCACGACCACGACGAAAAGGACCATCGTCGTCGTCGATATTCGCCGCGAGAGGATCGCGAAAGCGGCCATGGGAATGAGAGTGCGCTGGTACTAAGGCTGGGACTGGGAGATCGACTGACGCTGCTGGAAATGAAATGGCGCGGCTACAGCTGCGAGACTGACTAACGCCAGTAGGAATGAGCTGCTCGAAAGGGAAGCGTACTGCGCTGCTGACGCGATGTGCTTGGCGAAGGCGGCGGGCCTTAAACGTAAAACGCCGAGTCAGAATCTCCGCGTTATGGAGATGGAAACATTGCCAGTCCTAGTTCAAGAGATGCACTCGCCCTGGTCAGTGTGCTTAGTGATTAGCTCCTGATACCCGATTGGCCGACAGACTGCTCCAGCCTCACGGCTATTCTTCCCGTTGGGCCAACTACCCAGAACATTCGGAATTCATGGAGGTCCGCTCTCGGAACTGGAAGGGCAAGATTATCCCAAGGGACTGGAGAAAAAACACGCTAAAGGCGCATTCAAGCACGCAGATTTTCCCGAGTTACAATTTCCAGATTTGAACCCTTGTAATATTTGGACGTCATTAGGGCACTGTTTGAAAGTAACATATTAATGATGAGGAAATAAAGTGGTCGAACTAATCACCATCACTGTAATACACTTCAAATCGTAGCATTTGTTTTGCATTTTAGATTGAAAGTGATTGAGCAGCTTTGATACATTTTGTTCTAACGCACAATTGTACAAGGCGTTCTATTGCGAGGTTCAAACCAGAGTGCAGTTACATGTGCGAATTTCATCCCGGTATCCTCGAAGTGTCCAACATCTGGAGCTAACTAGGCCCTTGTCGGGACTCTCATCCTCCAACATGCCCAGCCTACTACTGTGCTGCTCTCATTCCCTCCCAGTAGTTCTGCTACGCGCTCCCTTCTCATTCCCCCCGTGCTCCTCCGCCATGCCATGCGCGGTCGTGGCGCCAGGCCGTGCGTCCGCGTACACCGCGCCGTGAACCAAGCTCGTTTTTGATACCTCTAGAAGAATATACTCGGGTTTTCGGGGCGTCCGAAGACCATTCCGTCCGCCATGCGCGGCCGTGCCAGGGCGTGCTACCGCGTATACCACTACCTCGTTCTCCGCAACTCGCTTCCCACTCCACCTGACCTCCACACCGCACTCGCCGCTCACGCCCTTCCTCACCCCACCCCGCCGCCATCCCTACCGTTTGCGCGGACCATCTTTGCCTCTAGTCCCGGCGCTTTCCCTCCGCCAACCCCCAGCAGCTATGACCTCCACACCGCCCTAAACGCGCACTCCATTCCGCCCCCCACACCGCCGCCGCCCCAACCGTTTCCGCGCACTGTCTTTGCCTCTACTCCCGGCGCTTTCCCTCCGCCAATCGCCAGCGGTTATGCGCTTCTGCACGGAAAGCAGCAGGCGCGCAGCTACTATGCGCAGCAGGCGGGGGGTGGGCCGCGGGGGCATGGGGGCGAGCAGATGCGCAACTACCAGCGCCAGCATTGGCGGAGTTCCGCGCAGCAGGCGGGAGGAGGGCGGCCGCGCACGCCAATGGCAGTGCCGTTTCAGGTGGCACCTGAGGCCGCCCTGGCTCTGTTGCGAGAGCACCTGACGGGACACCTGCTGGCGCCCACCCCTGCTGACCTGGACTCGTCCGTGTCCCTCTCTGCCGTCTTCCAACCCTTCTGGACCTTCGCTGCTGACGGTGGGTTGGAAGGAGGGGGGGCAAAGGGGGAGGAAAGGGGGAAGGGGTGGGAGGTCTGTGCTTGTGTGTTGTCGCGGCTGGCGCCCGCGCCTGCACAGCTGGACTCGTCTGTGTCCCTCTCTGCCGTCTTCCAACCCTTCTGGACCTTCGCTGCTGACGGTGGGCGGGGGTGGGGGGAGGGGGGCAGGGGGGACGGAGGCGAGGAGGGAGGGGATGGGGGGTGGGGGGTTGGGGCCATAAGGTGGAGCAGAGCCTGCCTGTGTCCTTCTCGGCTGTCTTCCAACCCTTCTGGACCATCGCTGCTGGCGGTGGGTGGGGGATGGAGAGGGGGAACGAGGGGGGGAGAAGGGGGGAGGGGGGTTGAAGAGGGAGCATGGGTGCGTGTGTGTGGCTGGCTAGCACATCTTAATTGTGCCTCTGATGACTGACCTCTCCACCCTCACCTCCTCACTTCCTTCTCCCTCACCTATCCCCCCCCCTCCCGGTCTTTCTGCAAATGCGCATGCATACATGCACGCACAACCCCAGTGGAGGTGGCGTACAGGGCGAATGTGGGGAAGGCGTCATCTGCCATGGCATTTAACCCGTACTCACGGCGCTGGGAGCGAGTGAGTGCAACCAAGGGGGGGGGTGGGGGGTGCAGGGGAGGAGGAAGTGTGAGGGAGGGAGGTAGCTCTACTGACATCATGCTTCAGTGAACACTTTCTCTTTCTCCTTCTGTCCCTCCGTCATCCACTCTCTCTCCCCTCCTCAAACTTTCCCCTCCACTCTCTCTCCCCTCCACACTCTCTCCCCTCCACACTCTCTCCCCTCCACACTCTCTCCCCTCCACTCTCTCTCCCCTCCACACTCTCTCCCCTCCACACTCTCTCCCGTCCCCACTCTCTCGTTCCCGCCACACTCTCGCCCCTCCAGTCCCACCACATGGTGTGGCAGGCAGGCCACCCTCTGGTTCTCTCGCCCCCTGCATTTGTCCTCGTCCTGCTGCGCTCTCTGTCCGTTCTCCCTTGTCTTACGGTCAAGGGAGAAGACAAGGGAGAGCAGTCCTACCAATCCTCCCCCAGTCCCACCACACAGTGCGACAGGCCACCCCCTTGTTCTTCCGCCCCCAGCAAGCACCCTATTCTTCCCTCTTTGCTTTCTACTCTCTCCCTCCCTTCTCTCGTGTATTATTTCTCCTCTCCCCCAACCAGTCGCAGCATATAATGTGGCAGGCCACCCCCTGGTTCTCCCGCCCCCAGCAAGCACGCTCCACCGACCCGCTCATGCAGCTATACGCTGCCACCAGGTGCTGTGCGGTGCTGCTAGGTTCTGTGTACCCGTAGCTGCTACATGCTGCCATCAGGTGCATTACGGTGCAGTGTGGTGCCACTAGCTTCACTGCAATATATTTTGGTCCCTTTCTCCGCATTCCTCCACTTTCTCAGCTTCCCTTCTCGCCTCCACCTCCGCTACTTCCTCTGCTCTCCTTCCATCTCTCTCTCTCCTCACCCCGTCTCTCCCTTCCTCTTCCTCTCTCCCTCTCTCAAGCGGTCCTTGTATTGATTGAAAAGGAGTACAAAGGAGACCTGCAGGCAATCAGCAAGGCAAAGCCATGTACGTGCATGCTGTGGGAGGACTACCGACCTACTGGAGCTCCCTGAGGGGCTCCGCCACGGCAAAACAATCCCCAAGGGCCATGTCAGCGACGGGGGTACCCACAGGGGGGGTGCTCCGCAGGGGCAGCCTCGTTGGCCTTCCCGAGGTAGGCCAGGGTCTGCGCCCGCTGGAGCGTGACGGACCAGCGCTGGCGGAACTGATGGAGGAGCTTCGCCGCTTGGTAAGAGTTGGGGTCCGCGTTGAATAGTCGTCTGGCCCCCGTGTCCGCCAGCAGATCTAGAAAGCCGGGGACCTCGGCGCAGGGGCAGCCGTAGGTCTCAACGGCCAGTGGGAAGAAACCGACGTAAGGGGCGCTGTTGCGATAGTGGTAAATCTTCTTGTCGGCCTGTTCCCGGGCCATGTACCCACGCCCCTTACGCGCGTGCGGATCCCGGGTGCTGATGGGATCCGTGACAGTGACACCACAGATCCAAACGGCGCCGGAGTCCCGGTCGCGTATGGCCAGGTCAGCCTTATGGCCGTCCACTAGACTGTAGATGGTGGTATCCTTGGTAACGATGAATTCGGCATCCCGCGCCATACGGACGCACCTTTGCGGAGTGCATCGTGGGTGTCTTTCCGGCCTTGCCGCAGCGGAATAAGTGGTTGGGCAGCCGAGGATGCTGGAGCTCGGTCTGCGCAGTTGCAGTAGCGTGGAGCCGGGAAAGGGAGGCCGAGGCGAAAGGCCAGGACGATGGCAAAGTGCGGCGGGCCAAGGCGGAGGGAGGGGAAGATGGGGATGGCGTGAATCCAATCCCCTGCCCCGTATCCCGCCAGAGAGAAGAGGCGCTGGGTGTGGCCGGAGCTGGGGTTCAGCTCCATCCCGCGGGATGCCGCCACCTGCTCAGCGTATCGCACGCCTTGGACTTGGAGAGAGAGCGGTGCTGGAGTGCGGTCCCCAATGGTTCCTGGCGCTCTGAGCGCAGTAGCTCCAGCACGCGGGTTGGCAGAGCCGCGTCACACTCCGTCAGTCAGGGGGGTGAGGGGGTAAAGGGGGGGGTGAGGGGGCGAACTGCAGCTGCCAGGGGCTCGTCGTTTGCTGCAGGCAGAGCGGCGTGGAGGTGCTGTGCCTGGGTGACACTGGTGAGGAAAGCCGCGGGACCCTCGATGGCGGGGTCAGTGAGGCCCAGCCCGTCGAGAGAGGGGGGGAGTGAGGCTTGGGCCCAGGTGCGTGCGTGTTCCACCTCCCCCCGAGGAAGCTGGAGATTGCACGCCTCCTTCCTCCTCACAATCCACTTCCCGTCAATTTTGCGAACCTTAGAATTTTGCGCGCCTAGGAGTATCTCATTAGGTTAGTTCGCGCGAGAAATCTTAAGCAGCCCGCGCCACTCTTAACAACGCGCGCTTGCATAGGCTCGACCCACACTACTGTTGGCTTAAGCGCATGCTAGGCGAGTCGAGCTGAGCCGGCTCGCCGTCGAGCCAGCCCTGGCTCGCCCACAGAATGCGAGCCGAGCCAGGCATGTTTGGTGCCCAGCTCGACGGCGAGCCGGCTCGGCTCATGCCCATGTCTAGATCCGAGATTGCGCGTACTACATCCTGGTACAGTTCCTCCCATTCGCCCGCCAGAAATTTCTTCAGGCGCTGCTCGATTTTCGCCCAATCAGGTCGCCTCGGTGAGCCCAGGCGAAGTATCAGCCTTGGGGTGAACAGGAAGAGGCGCCACCCCGCGAGGGAGGAGGGATTTTTCCCAAGGTGCAGAAAGGAGACCAGGAGGGACAGCGCGAAGTGTGGGCGTAGTTTGGGTGGTAAGCGTCTACAGATCGGTGGCTGGCGATTGTCGCATAGGGCGGCGACTTCCCAGCTGGCGATCTGTGCGAAAAGAGATTCATTTGAGGCCAGGTCCTGTGACGAGATTTCAAGTGGTCGACGAGGTGGATCTGGCAGCAAATTCGGATTTTCTGGGTGCTGGCGAGCGTTCCAGCTGTTCGCTCCAGCAGATCGAGATCCGACTCGGGCTCCTCCTCCAGCCCTTCCTTCGTTCGGGGCCACAGCACTTGAGCTTTCAGTGGTCGATTCCTCATGGGCTGGTTGTATATATGTCACGTCACCCTGCTCCTCCTCCTCAGTTATTCCTTCTCCCTTAAAGCCCGTCCTCCAGCCCTCTGGAAGCCATTCAGCGGTCCCTCGCCCGCGGTCGCTGAACTCCTGCCACGACCATCACCTCGTCCACCTCGTCCGCCTCCAGACCGGCCTCCGCGACGCCCGCGTCCTCTGCCTGCCGAGCATGGCGTAGCGACCCTGTGGGCGGATGGAGGCAGCGGCGAGTTCGCCAATGAAGCCCACCCACCAGGAGCACCGGGAGCGGTCGGCTGACCTCGAGAGCACCGCGGAGAGCGCGCTCCCCCGAGGTCAGCAGACCCTGCCTACGCGATCGACGCGCTCATGGGAGCGCGGGATGGCTGGCCGCCAGAGCCGGCCCAAGTCGCCTGACCCCATGGGTGCTTGCGAACCGCCGAGATCGGCGACGCGCGAAACCCCTGTGGGGCAGGAGAAGACACCGCCGCCCGAGCGCGTAGAGGATAACGCTGCCCGCCAGGAGACCCCGCCACCGCCCCACCGCTCTCGGCCCACGTCACCACCGGTGGCGCGAGTGTGGCGCACGCCCCATCGTCAGCAGCAGCTGCCGCGCAATTCGCGGACGCCTGACAGTCGTGGACGGAACGGGCAGCGCCGGGGGCGTCGCACGGGGGAGCAGGCGCGGACGGCGCTGCTGGAGCGCCAGCTGGCGAGCAACACTGCCGCGATCCAGGGCATCTGGCGGAGCGTCCAGGCGCTCGCGCTGGCGCCCCCGCTTCTGCCGCAGCCTGCCGCCCCCCCGCATCCCCAACCGCCTCCGTCCTCAAACCCCTCGCAGCGTCTCGCACCGTATGGCCTCCCGCCGTCAACGCAACCCCCTCCGCAACCGCTGATAGTGCAGCCATCGGGATGTTTTCCGCTGTCGTCCCACCAGCCGATTGCTCCCGTGCACCCTCAAGCACATCCTCCCCCTGCGTACCAGTCACAGCCAGCGCTGGCGCCGGCCCTCCCCCACGCTGCGCCTCCTGCTCGGTCGCACTATCTTCAGGCGGCTCCCCTCGCCCCTCGGTTTGTGGCAGCATCCGAGCTGTCAGACGACTCGCTGCCCTAGTGGCAGGCCCCGCCGCTGCCATCCTTAGCGCTCGAGTGGACCCGTCCCCCGTTGCACCCACCGCAGCCGGCAAGTGGCGATCCTAGATGCCACATATTGCCGCATGGGCTACTCGCAGCAGGCGTTGTCCCTGCTGATGGCGACGTTGGACGATGCCCACTCATCACTGCTGGGCTCAGGGAGCCAGCATAAGATGCCGCTCTCACCTCTCCGGAAGAGCTCGGATGCGGTTGGGGATCTAACAGTTGCGGTTGGGCGCGCGCTGCCAGTGCCCGCCCCGGGAACTGGCTTGGACCCGGCCTTGGTCGCCGCAGTGACAGCACTGTCGATGAGCATAACGACGGCGTCAGTTGTAGACCTCGTTGGAGGTTGTGTGTCCATGCTCCGGGTTTTGGACAGCATCGTGGCGGCACAGCTGACAGAGGGGGGGCCCGGGGAGCCCGTGTGAGTGGCACACGCCGACCGTACCGCCGCAGGGCTTCCGCCTCAGAGGCGGCTGCTGTGGGGGGTGATCGCCCCGCTAGAAGTAGGAGAGATTCCATGCCGCGCGCATTTGGAGCGCTGCCCTAGGGTACGCGTGCTTGTTTGATGTGCCGTGTCTTGTGTGATATTTGAAGTGTCCAGTTGGTGATTTGTTTTCCCCTCACGCGCGGCCGAAGGCCGCCGGCGCGAGCCGCCACCAAGGGAAGCAGGAGAGAATGGACTGGAAACTGAACGAGAAGAATGAAGGGAGAAGGGTCTTTATATACGAAGGAAGGGAGTTATGCTCTCTCTCTCTCTCCCTCTCTCCCTCTCTCCTTCTCTCCATATCTCCCTCTCTCCCTCTCTCCCTCTATCCCTCTATCCCTCTCTCCCTCTCTCACTCTATCCCTCTCTCCCTCTCTCTCTCCCTCCCTCTCTCCCTCTCTCAAGCGGTCCTTATATTGATAGAAAGGTGGTGTACATGGTGCGTGGTAGGCATGGGCCGGAACAATCAAGCAAGCACAGGCGAAGGTACGACTAGCCTAGTTGGGCTCCACCAAGGGCTCCAAGATGGCAAAGCAGTCCCCGAGGGAGGCCATCAGCAGGTGAGTCAACCGGGGGGTTCTCAGCCTGTGCTGCGGCATTGAGCTTGATGAGGTAGCTCGTGCCCTAGCCGCGCTGCAAGGCCACGGACCACCGCTGCCGGAACTGGTGGAGGAGCCGAACGGCTTGGTAGGTGGCGGGTTCCGCGTTGAAGAGCTTCCTGGCAGCCAGGAGCTTGAAGAAGGCGGGGACCTCTCTGCAGGGGCAGCCATAGGTTTCCATGGCCAGTGGAAACAGCCCTACGTAGTCCGGGCGGGTCGAGTAGTGGTCGATCTTCTTATCGGCAGCCTCCCGAGCTGCCCAACCCCGCCCCTTCCTTGCAGTTTCGTCCCTCTTGCTGATGGGATCCGTGACAGCGACGTCACAGACCCAGACAGCACCGGACTCGCGGTCACGAACCGCCAGGTCCGCCTTCTTCCCCTCCACAAGTGAGTATGCCCGCGTCTTGCGCCATCCGCACACACTCGTTCCGGAGTGTGTTGTGCATGTTTGTCCTTCCCGTCCCAAAACCGCAGCAAAAAAGGTGGTTAGGTAGCCGCGGGTCGGGGATAGGGACCTTCTTTCAGCAGTTGCATACACCTGGAGTTGAGAAGGTAAGCGCGAGGCGGAACCCCAGGGCTATGGCGAAGTGAGAGGCGCCCAGGCGGAGGGAGGGCATGACGGGGATGGCGTGAAGCCAATCCCCTGCCCCATACCCCGTCAGGGAGAGGAGGCGCTGTGTGTGGCCCATGAGGTGATGGGGGTCCATGGCGCGGGTGGCGGCGAGCTGGTTGGCGAAGCGCTGGCCATGTACAGCGAGGGAGAGCGTGTGCTGAAGGGGCTTCCCTGAGGGGCAGAGTCGCTCTGCCGCGAGCTTCTCTCTTGCTCCCGAGGGGAGTGAGCTCTTGCAGCTGGAGAGCCAGGATTGGAGGGGGGTTTCCTGTTGGAAGGGCGTCTGCATAGGCTCCAGCAAGGAGGTGAGGGCGGAAGCGGCTGTCGGGGAGATAGCCGCGAGGAGCTGGCTGGCCTGGGTAAGGAAGCTGTGGGGGCCTTTCACCGCAGGGTCTGTCAGACCCACTCCCCCCAGGGAGGCTGGCAGCGAGGCTTGTGCCGAGACACGGCGCTCTCAGCCTCGCCGTGGGGGAGGTGAAGGTTGCAAGCTGTTAGGAGGGTGAGCAGCAGGTCCCAGCCCCACTGGGACCACTCCTCGAGAGGAAGGGACTCGAGGGGGGTGGTGCGAATCAGGTAGGAGACCCATGGGGAGAGGCAACGGGAGAGCATGAGTAATACACCAACCATGAGGAGACTCGAAACAAACCCAACAAGGGGCTACACCAAGTGAAACGTAACACTACATGAAGTAGCCTTACTATTTTCACTTTTAATATTTATCCATGTCCCTTGGGCTTGAAATCTGCCAATCACGTGATTGGGTTTATCTATGTCTCATCGTTGGGTTTGTCCTCTATTTTCAGGTTTGCGTAGGCAATGCAGAGGACCGAGGGGAAGGCGGCAAACGTGGCTTGGAGGGCGGGATGAATTCCCGCGGCAAACAGCAGGGGGCCCAGAGGATCCCCTTGACGCACCCCGTGCTCGCTATGGAGGGGCGGGCTCTCGAAGGCAGCGTCTAGGTGAAGAAGGGACGGGCGACCGTATGAGAGGCGTAGCAGCGGGAGGAGGCCGTGGATGGGCGTGTTTACGAGGGCGCGGATGATAGCGGCGCGGTCAACGCTGTTGAAGGCGTTGGCCATGTCCACTTGAAGGACCAGAGCCTCGGGGTAGGCCATTAGGAAAACAAGGGCGAGGTGGACGATCGCCTCCCCTCCCTCTGGCACGGCGACGCCAAACTGCAGCGGGAGGAAGAATTCGCGGACCGCGTCGGCTAGGAGGGTGAGTGCGGCTTTGGCCACGAGCCGAAGCAAGCATTCCCCTACCGCAATTGGTCGCGTACCGCCGTCCGGTTTGGAGAAGGCTAGCAGGCGAGAGGCGGTGAGGAGCGCCGCCACAGCGTCCGGCAGGCAGCCGCCCAGGACGGTGTTGACGAGAGCGTGGAGGTGAGTCGCGACGTCGGCATCTGTCAATGCTGCATCACGAAGGTGCTCAAAGCAGGTCCCTGAGGGGCCTGCTCCCACGCCATTCTCATAAGTGGACAATAGTTTCATGAAGTCCACTTTTCGAATTTTTAATATAGGTGCTGTATTAGCGGGCCAATCCAGCTGCTCGTGTAGCGTGGCTGGATGCTTTGATTTAAGCGCGATCAACACCTCGCTTGAGGGCTCGCTGATTGGGGTTGACTCCAGGGCGAGGACCCACGTCGCAGGCTACCACGTCGAGCGAGTTAGTCCGCCCTGGCGATGGTACCGATTTTGTCGCGAACGTGACGTGGCGGTGCTGGCGAGTGAATCGCAGCAATGCTTTCCAGGTACAGGTGCTCCCATTCGCCTGCCAGGAATCGTTGCAGGCAATCCTCCACCAATTTCCAATCGGTACGCTTGGGCGACGCCAAGCGAAGGATCAGTCGCGGGACGAAAAGTAACAGAATCCACTCTGGCACCGACTCTGGGTTTTTCGATAGGTGGAGCAAGGGTGTCAGGACGGCGAGGGCGAATAGCGGGCGAAGGGGGGTTGGGAGTTTGCGGGAGATTGGCTGCTGACGACAATCGCTGAGTTTCGAAATATCCCAACCAGCGATATTTGTGAAGCGGGAAACGTCAGCGGCCAGCTCTGCTGGCGAAAGTTGGCGACGTGGTTGGCTGGCTACTGGCAGCGGGCCCCCTTAATCACGGGTCTGAGGGTTCCCCCCTTCACGGCCCAAATTTCTAGATGCGGCTCAGGCCCTTCTTCCAGCTCCCAGTCTATCCTCGCCCGCTGACCTCGAATCCCCAGTGCTCGACTCCGAGTGCTGTGGCTGCACATAAGTAGAGTCCCTCCGTTCCTCTTCCTCAGTAGTTTCTCGCCTTTCCTCCCGTCTTAAAGCCCGATTAGCTGCGTTTTGGTAACCATTCAGCGGGCCGCCATTGCGGGACAGGTCGCCTGCTGAACTTGTCCTCTTCTGCGCCCTCGCCTGCTCCGTGTGCCGCTTCCGCCACCTTCATCGCGTCCCTGCGTTCCCACAGCCGACGTGCGCCGTCCATTCTGTGGCGCAGGGGAGGCAGCAGGTGGCGCGTGGCCTCGCGATGGATCCCCCTCACGAGGAGCAGGAGCGTCCCCGCTGCGAGCGTTCCTACGATCTTGAGAGCACCGGGGAGAGTGTCCTCCGCCGAGATCGGCAGAGCCCCCCGCCTCAGTTGAACCATGATTGGGAGCGCGGGCTCCCTGTCTCATCGAGGAGCCGCCAGCAGACCCTGGAGCGCATGCCCGGGCGGTCTGGAAGCCGCCGCTCGACACCACAGCGGCGCGAGCAGAAGTCCCCTGAGAGTGCGATGCAAGGCCGGCAGAGTGCGGCACCGCAGCAGCCGCTGCAGCAGCTGCAGCCGCTGATGCCGCCGCGCCGCGAGACGCCCCAGCGCGCCGCTCAGGCGCCGCCCCATCAGCAGCACCGGACGCCGCAAGGGCAGCGTGGGCAGTCCGGCCAGCGCCGCGGGTGGAGGGCTGGCGGAGGGAATGGGCGGAGCTCAGCCGCGGAGAGGCGGCTTGGCCGCGCTGCCGCGACGCTGGAGAGCCTATTCCGCTCAGTAGCCCCGCAGCAGGCTCACCCCGCGTATCCCCCCCAGCTGTATCCGTCGGCGCAGATGCACCCATCGCCGCTCGTCCCGCCTCAGATGCCGCTTCAACCTCTGCCGCCGCACGTGTCCGCGACGCAACAGCCTCCATCCTACCAGCAGCTCCCCCAGCCGCCGCCTCCCTCAGTCCCTCAGTACCCGCCGCAGCAGCCGCCCGTCCTGCACTACCCGATGCTTCCGGTGGCGGCGCCGATGTCTCCGCTATCTGCGGGGACACTGCCGAGCTGGCAGCAGCCGCCTCTGCTGGAGGCATCGGCGGTGGGCTGGCCCAAAGGCCAGAAGCAGCCGACGGCCCTGCTGTCCTTTGGAGCGCGGGTGGCGGCATCGTTTGTCCCCCCATGGTGGGCGGTAGCGTTGCCGACTGGAGTTGAGGGGGGGGCAGAAGCAGCAGAGATTGGGGGGGCGGAGTCCTCGGGGGAGGGCTCGCCACATGAGGGCTCCGATCAGCACCGCTCGGGCGGAATGCGGATGCCACCGAGGGTGCAGTTGGAGAGGCTGCAAGAGCAGGAGCGTCTCGCGGAGACAGCGATCCCAACCGCCATGCTTCGTCGGCTCTGGCACGCGCGGTGGGCGATGGGGATCGCTGTGGGGATGCTGACGGACTCGCATTCCGTGTTACGGAACTTAGCGAGCCCGTGCAGGATGCCCCATGACCCTCTTCACGGCTGCGCGATGGCAGCAGCTGATCTCGCCGTTGTGTCGACGCGTGTGCAGCCTGCGCCCTCCCCGGGAACAGTACTGGACCCCCAGCTGCTCGTCGTGATGCGTGCGGTATCGGCGAGCATAGACTCGGCTGGAGCTGTAGACATCGTTGGCGCCACCGTGTCAGCGCTGCAGCTCCTGGTGGGCTATGTGACAGCGCTGCTGGAGGAAGCGGGAGCGGACCAACTCGCATGACAGGCTCCCTCCGCGCGTATGTGAGCGTGGGGGACGTTCCCACCAGCGAGAGCCCTTCCGTAAGGCGGACAAGACTCTCCATGCCGCAGGCATACGTAGTCTTTTAGAGTGTGCGCTCGGCATGTGGTGTAGGCGTTGTTGATGCATGTTTCTTGTTGTCAGCGTGTGTTTGTTGAATCCTTGCTGTCCCCTAAAGCGCGGCCGCAGGCCGCGTTTGAGCGTCGGTGGCCGAAGGCCGCCGGCGCGAGCTGCCACCAAGGGAAGGAGAAAGGAAGAACTCAAACTAAAACAGGGAAATGAGTAGGAAGAGAGCTCTAAATACTAAGGAGCAGAGGAACCTCTCCCTCTCCCTCTCCCTCTCTCCCTCTCTCCCTCTCTCCCTCTCTCCCTCTCTCCCTCTCTCCCTCTCTCCCTCTCTCCCTCTCCCTCTCTCCCTCTCTCCATATCTCCCTCTCTCCCTCTCTCCCTCTATCCCTCTCTCCCTCTCTCCCTCTCTCTCTTCCTCTCTCCCTCTCTCCCTCTCTCCCTCTATCCCTCTATCCCCCTATCCCTCTCTCCCTCTCTCCCTCTCTCCCTCTCTCCCTCTATCCCTCTCCCCCTCTCTCCCTCTCTCCCTCTCTCCCTCTCTCCCCTCCCCCCGTCTGATACCCTTTGAGAAAAGGCAACTCAATAGTCTATTTGTCCTCCCCTCTCTCCCCCTCCGTCCTTGCTGCTTCTCAGTCCAACCTTCCACGCACCTTGGCTCAAGCATCGCCTTTCCCACCAAGCTCCCCTCCCCTTTTCTCCCTCGCCCCCCCACGCCCCGGCCCTCCCCTTCTACTTCTCCTCCTGCCAGCCTGCTCCCCGCAGCCTGGCTCAGGTGCTAGCTGGCTACTCTATCAATCAACACCTTTCTACCATGCTCCCCTCCTTCCCTCCCCCCGTTCCCCCTCCTCCGGCCCCATTTACCTCCCCTTTTCCAGCCTCCCTCGCAGCTTGGCTCAGGTGCTAGCTGGCGACTCTATCAAGCAGGCCGTGCCGCTGATCGATCGCATGCTGACACCTGGCAGACAGCTGGAGCTCTTCACCATTTCCAGGTGGGCAGATGACGTGGCATGCACTTTGCTGGTGGCATGACATGCGCTTAGCTGGCGTGGCATGCGCTTAACTGGCATGGTGCTTAGTTGGCATGCCATGGATTTTACGGTTTTCTTCTATTAAACACATGATGTGTTTGTGTATTCGTAGTAAACTCGGTGCATGACTCTTCTGGTTCGCAGGGAGCGAGCATGGGCGGTGGTGAAGCAGCGATGGATCAAGCATCTCGAGACAGAGCTCACCAATCACCTCAAATGGGTATGCTGTCACGCCATGCGATATCATGCCGCACCTTGCTGCACCATGCCACACCATGCCGTACCTGCTATGCCATGCCATGCCATGCTATGCCTTTTAAATACCAGGTATATTCACCAGCTGCTTCTCATGGCATAGCTCTACCACATTCCCTTATCAATCTCTGTTGTCACACTGCCGCTCTCAATCTCCCCTTTGGCTGAACTGGGTACTTTTGAGTTGGCTCAAAATGCACATGTCCGATCTTCTTTTGAGTCGACTCAAAAGTTGGCTCAAAGTGCACCTACCCTATCACATTGCGGCTCAACATCCACATCATCCCTTTGGCTAAACTGAGGTCTGGGTTCGGCCCTTTGTGGATCTTCTCATCCTCGTACGCACATCCACAAGCTGTCGCATCTTCTCGTGCTCTCCTGCATTTCCACTCATTCCTGTTCTCACTCCCACTCCACCCTACACCCGCACCCCACCTTTCCCGCTTAAACGCCTCTCCCTTCGCTTTGAGGCAGAGCGAGTATTGGACCTGGACGTTGACCTCATTGTTCTCTTTGTTCTTTCCTCCTCCCTTCACTCCCCTCTCCTCCCACTTCCCTCTCCTCCCACTTCCCACTCCCCCCTTCACTCCCCACTCCTCCCTTCACTTCCCACTCCTCCCTTCATGCCCCAGCGCTTTGAGGCAGAGCGGGTAACCGACCTGGAAATTCACCTAACTGTTCACTCCGTGACTGCAAAGGTGCTCTCTTCCCCTGCCCTCTCTCCCCTGCTCGCTTACCCCTGCTCTCTCTTCCCTGCTCTCTCTCCCCTTGCTCGCTCGCGAACCCGCTTTCTCACTCACTCAAGCACCCACTCACTCGCCTTGCACCATCACAGCATTTAACTGTCCTAGCCTCGCTATCACGCGTCATCATCCCCTCGCATTAGAAAGAGAATCGCTTCGCGCATTCCTCTCATTTCTCTCATTCCTCTCATTTTTCTCATTCCTCTCATTCCTCTCATTTCTCTCATTCCTCTCATTTCTCCCATTTCTCCCATTTCTCTCATTTCTCTCATTCCTCTCATTCCTCTCATTTCTCTCATTCCTCTCATTCCTCTCGTTCGTCTTCTGTCCACATCACTTCTTTCACAAGTTTGCCATACCCTCCTCCTCCGCCCCTCGGCGCCCCCCACCTCTCCTCCCCCTGAGTTCATCCTCCTTCCACTCCTTCTCCCCACTCCCTCCATCCCCTTTGAACTCGCCTATTCACCTGTCCACATGTCACTCTCCCATTGGCTCTGCTGCCACCCGTTGTCAAGCAGAGCAGCCCATCTTTCTGCCGTCCTACGTGGCATCCTACTATCACGACAGCTGGCGACACACGGCTGTCATCTCTGCCACGTCAGCACCATCCGCCGCGCCAGCTGTCGCCGCGGACCGCCTCTACTCCCAGCCAAAATCCACGCTGGCAGCAGCCGCCGCACTGACAGCTGGCACCGCGCTATTGGACTTCGTTCTCCTGGGGGCGGGTGGCTTGCCTTGGCTTTTCCACCCCGCATCCTCCGCTTGGTGGATGACAGTTGGCGCGCTCTCATTGGCTGCCGGATGGCTGGTCAGGATGTCCCCGCGGCTAGCTTTGATCCAACGGGGAGTGCAGCATGCGAGGGAAGTGGCTGAGGTGGCAACGGGGGGCGGACTGTGGGGGGGAGGAGGGGGAGGGGAGGAGGAGGAGGAGGAAGAGGGGGAGTTTGGCGGGGCAGGGTGGGGAGAAAGAAGGGAAGGAAGGGCCGCGGGAGGTGAAGGGCCGGGGAACCCTTTTGACCGATTCGCAGGGTACGTTTCGGGGTTCACTCGGTCTGGTCAAGGCTTGCGTAAGATGTGGCTGACTCTGTGGAGGGCAGTTTCTCAAACGGTCGCACGGGTTGTTTCGTGTATGGAATGGGGTGAGTGGTGGTTAACGTTGTGGTCCAACGTTTTTTAGGTGCCTCAAAAATAGTTTTCTCAAATGGTCGCACGGGTAGCGTCATCGTGCATGCTGGATAGTGCTGCTTTGAAAGGCGATCAAATCGAGTGTAAGTGGTGGCCGTGCCATACTGTGTGCTTTGGTTAGAGAAAGGAACGAAAGCAAGCTCTAAAGCGCATGCTTCCACCAACCGCAACAGCCATGACAGCATGTGTGGACGCACACATTGGAGATCTTGTACCTGACAGCATGTGTGACTGCATGTGTGACAGCATGTGTGACAGTATGTGTGACTGCATGTGTGACAGCATGTGTGACTGCATGCGTGACAGCATGCGTGACAGCATGCGTGACTGCATGTGTGTGTGACAGCATGTGTGACTGCATGCGTGACAGCATGCGTGACAGCATGCGTGACTGCATGTGTGACAACATGTGTGACTGCATGCGTGGCAGCATGCGTGGCAGCATGCGTGGCAGCATGCTTGGCAGCATGCATGGCAGCATGCGTGGCAGCATGCGTAACAGCATGCGTGGCAGCATGCGTGGCAGCATGCTTGGCAGCATGCGTGGCAGCATGCGTGGCAGCATGCTTAGCAGCATGCGTGGCAGCATGCGTGGCAGCATGCTTGGCAGCATGCGTGGCAGCATGCGTGGCAGCATGCGTGGCAGCATGCGTGGCAGCATGCGTGGCAGCATGCGTGGCAGCATGCTTGGCAGCATGCGTGGCAGCATGCGTGGCAGCATGCGTGGCAGCATGCTTGGCAGCATGCGTGGCAGCATGCTTGGCAGCATGCGCGGCAGCTTGCGTGGCAGCATGCGTGAAGGCATGCTTGGCAGCATGCGTGGCAGCATGCGTGACAGCATGCGTGGTAGCATGCGTGGCAGCATGCGTGGCAGCATGCGCGGCAGCATGTGAACATTGTGCCTCTCTTTCTTCTGTGCCAACACCGAAGGCAGCCCACAACCCTGGACCTTATGTTGCCTCATGCCCCCGTCCCCAAGCACCCTCTCCCCTCCCCCACTCTTCTCATTGCTTCCTATTTCCTCTGCCATGCTACCACTCTTGACTCCTCCGGTCATCTTGCCATCTCGAACCCTCCAATTTGTCATCTCTGCCCTATGCGCCCCACACCAACACCCAAACCCCACCCCCTTCCGCACCACCTTTTCTCCTGTCCACTCCCACGCGTTCCCCAACCTGCTCTCCAGGTTCGGCGACTTCAGAGTCTTCCGCCGAGCCTTTGTGAGTCCGGAGGACGTGTGGAGGGAGTTCGAGCGCATGGCTCGGGGAGGCACTTCCTCCTGGGCTGGCGGTGGCTTCGGCAGCAGAGGGCCTAGCAGCGGTTACCAGCGCACCCAGCAGCAAAAAGAGCAGCAGCAGCAGCACCACCAGCAGCAACACGATAGGAGACAACAGCAATGGCAGCAGCAATGGGAGCAGCAGTGGCAACAGCAGTACGGGCGAAAGGAGCAGCAGCAGCAGGAGCAGTGGCAGAAAAGGTCAGGAGGACGGACGAGTTCAGACCCCAAGGGCTACTACGCTGCTCTGGGGCTGGGGAGCAAAGGGCGGCAGGCGAGTCAGCAGGAGATCAAATCTGCGTTCCGCCAGCTGGCGATGGAGACACACCCTGACAGGGAGCCTGACGAGAGAAAAAGAAAAGTGGCTGAGCAACGGTTTAAGAAGATTGCCGAGGCCTACGAAGTGCTGAGGGACGCAAAGAAGCGCGCTGCGTATGATAGTGGTGGGGTTTGAACTAGTGATGCAAGGGCAGTAGGCGCACCCTGACAGAGTGCCTGATGAGGGAAAGAGGAAGGCGGTGGAGCAGCGATTCAATCGGATCGCGGAGGCTGATGAAGTGCGGAGGGACGCGAACAAGCGTTTGGCGCATGATAGTGGATGGGTAATGCACGGTGGTAGGCCGCTTGGAGGAATCAATCTCACAGGGAGCCTGACGAGAGGAAGAGTAGCGTAGAGAATTGGTGCAAAAAGTTTTTGGAGGTCTATGAGATGCTGAGGATGCAAAAGTGTGCTGCGTATGATGGTCGTGGGTTGTGATGCAAACGGCAGTGGGATGTGATGAAAACTTAGGCGAATTTTTAGACACTCTCACGAGGAGCTTATGAGAGGAAGAGAAAGGTGGTGGAGCAACATTTTAAGGACACTGCGGAGGCTTATGAGGTGCTGAGGGACGCCAGCGAGCTTGTGTCAACTTATACATACATTTGCATGAAGAAGTTATAGGCTAGAATAGGTGGGTGTTCTTAGAGAGTACAACCCAAACCCTACATCTCCATGTTCTCTCCTTTCTATTCATTCTAGTATTTTAACATGGTATCTTGAGTAGGTTAGGTCCACCCATCCGCTTCCGCCCCGCGCCCTAGTGCGTCCGCCGCACGCCCCCCCCCCCCCCCCCCTCTCCCCCCACAAGCGCGCCTGTTGTTCCCTACGCGGCCTAGCCGGCCCCTCTCGTGCCTAGTCGGCCCCTCGCGCCTAGCCGGCCCCTTCACGCCCAGCCGGCCCCTCTCGTGCCGTAGCCGGCCCCTCGCGCCTAGCTTCCCCCCCCCCCCCCCCCCCTCCCCCCCCCCCCCCCCGCCCCCCCCCTTCGCACCCAGCCGGCCCCTATCGCGCCGTTGCCGGCCCCTCGCGCCATAGTCGGCCCCTCGCGCCTAGCCGGCCCCCTCTCGCGCCGTAGCCGACCCCACGGGCCGTCGTCGGCCCCTTGCGCTTAGCCGGTCCCTCGCGCTTAGCCGGCCCCTCTCGCGCCGCAGCCGGCCCCTCGCACCTAGCCGGCCCCTCGCGCTTAGCCGGCCCCTCTCGCGCCATAGCCGGCCCCTAGCGCCTAGTCGGCCCCTTCGCGCCCAGCCGGCCCCTCGCGCCTAGCCGGCCCCTCTCGCCTAGCCGACCCCTCTCACCCATCCGGCCCCTACCGCCTAGACAGCCCCTCCTGCGCACCGCCGGCCCCACGCGCCTTGCCGGCTCCTCTCTACGCGACGGTCCTTCCCGCACCTGCTCGGCCTCTCACACGCTTGCCCGGCCCCTCGTACGCCTCGGCCCCTTGCGCGTCCGCTAACTCCTCACGCGCCCACCGGCCCACTTGCGCCCTCCTCAGCCTTCCGCCCGGTCTCCGCTCCGGAGAGTCCTACCGCCACGTCGCTGTATCGCCCAGCAGTTGAGTACCTATGTCCCTCTGCCGCTGTGCCGCTGTGTCCTGGTGCCGCTGAGGTTGCGCGATGGCGGACGCCATGCTACGTTTGGACGCGGAAGGGCACGCGATCGACTTCGCCGCCTGGCTTGTCGATCTTCGCCGACACCTGACAGGTCAGCGCCAGGAAAGGCACTCCCTGGCTATGCATGTTGATGGCTTGCTTCCCCGCCCCCCGGCGCCTTATCCCCTCCCTGCTGACCCCACCACTGCTGAGAGTGAGGCCTTTGCTGCTGCTGCGCTCGCTCGTGCTGTCTGGGATTCTCGCGATGCTGTAGCGCAGCTCGCCATTAGTCATGCACTTCCCCTGTCTGAGCGTCCGCGCTTCACTGCCGTCGCGAACGCCAAGGACTCTCTAGATGCCGTAGTTGCGTGCTACTCCACACCCGCCTCCACCTCCGATGGCCGCTTGATCCTCCCCATGCTATTCCCCGATCTTTCCGCCTTCCCCACTGTTGCTGACCTCGCTACTCACCTCCGTGCACTAGAGACTAGCTAACGGGGCCCTAGCACTGCCGCCCAGCTCACTGCCTTCCCCCCACCATTCTGTACTACCCTGTACCTTATTGTCATGCGCTTGCTTGACCGCTTAGCCACTACCCGTGACCACTTCCTTAGCCAGCACCCTGGTGACCTCACCCTAACCGCCTTTGTCACTGCCCTTTCTGAGATAGAGACTCGCCAGCGCACTATCGCTCAGTCGAGGGGTGTTGCGGCGGTCCCTATCTTTCAGGGCTGTGCTCCTCCCAGAGCACGTACGCTGACGTTTCCGCCGCCATCGCTACAGCTGCTCCTGCCACTGACACCGCAGCGGTGGCCTTCCCGCAGCAGCAGCGACAGCGTCGGGGCCACCGCGGCCACAAGGGAGGGCGTGGTGGTGGTGCTGGTGGTGGAGATGGTGCGGGTGGAGACAGTGGTTCTGACGAGGGGCTGGGGCAGGTGTCCAGGAGCAGCAGTAGCCACAGCAGCAGCAGTCGCAGCAGCAGCCGCAGCCGCAGCAGCATCAACAGCCGTGGGTCCGCCTCCCCGGCGGGGTGGCTAGGAGCCCCTGGAGGTGGTGGCCAAGGTGGCGGTCCTCGCAGCTCGGCGCCTACCGGCGGTTTCGGTGCTGTGGGCTGCTAGTACCAGCTCCAGACCAGGCCCCACCGTGGCACAGTGTGGCGCCGCCCGCACCCGATCGCTCGTTGCTTCTGCCACCTCGACGACCTCTTCCGTCGCCGCTTCGGCCCGGCCCTGGACCTCCCTGACTGGCCCAGTCTGCTGCGCTATGGTGTGCCTGTTTTTGACTTAGACATGGGTCATATTAGTTCTGCCCTGCATTCTCTGTATGCTGACGCTTCTAGTGTGTCCATATCTTATTACCCTGTGTTCTCTAGCTTAGGGATAGCACATATGTATAGTCCAGACTCTCCTGCTGCGTTAGGCGTAGGACCGTTTGCTTTGTCTAGCCTAGGCTCTACACTCGCTCCTCCTTCATCTGCCACTACCGCTTCACACTTGACTCTGGTGCGTCAGCCTGCTTCTTCCGCGACCACGCCACCCTTACGCCGCTTGCCGCGCCTGCCGCTGTCGCACTTGCTGACCCCTCTTCTGGTCTTGTCGTTGCTCGTAGCTACACTACCCTTCCCTGGCTGGCAGTCCCCTCGGGTTCCCTTATAGGCCTGCACATCCCTTCGTTCTCCAGGAACTTAGTTGGTGTTGGCTGTCTTCAGGACCTCGGTGTTACCACATGTTCCCTGGTCACGAGCGGTATGCTGTCTGTACCGAGACCGCCTCATGTGCCCCCCATGCGACGTTCCTCCGGGACCCGGTGTCTGGCCTGTTTACGCTGGACACTGCTTCCTCCCTGGTGGGCGCGTCCTCCCCGGGTCCTACGTCTACCAATGTTGCTGCGGCCTGCTCGTGTCGGTCGCTCACTCACCCGTCGCTTTTGTGGCACCACCGCCTAGGTCAACCCGCACTCCCGTGTCTGCGTCACATGTCTCAGCACGGTCTCGTCCTAGGTCTCCCTTCGTCGCTTCCTGCCCTCCCTCCCTCGCCTGCGCCGCCATGCACGCCCTGCGTCGAGGGTTGGCTACGCCGTACTCCTCACTCCTCTCTTCGCCCTGCCACTGCACCCCTCTAGACCTGCAATTGGACGTCTGGGGCCCAGCCCCCGTCCTTCGACTGCGTTGCAAGCCCTACTTTCTCGTGCTCGTCGACGACTTCACGCGCTACACCACGGTGTTTCCCCTGGAGCGGAAGGCCGATGTGCCTGACATTCTTATCCCGTGGGTCGTAGCTGCACGCCTCCACCGCAGTCTCCCTATGCTGTGTCTCCACTCCGACCGTGTCGTGCGGAGGGCATCACCCAGTCGTACACTCTACCAGACTCCCCCTAGCAGAATGGGGTCGTTGAGTGATGCATCGGTTTGGTCAAGGAGGTGGCCCATACCTCCATGATTCATGTCGGTGCACCCCATTTTCTGTGGCCATTCGCCGTTTGCTACGACGCTCACCAGCTTAACCTCTGGCGGCGCTCCCAGCGGCCACAGGTTTCGCCGACCCTTCTTTGGACCGGGTTCCTTGGTGACGTGTCCGCGTTCCACGTCTGGGCCTTGCTCACGTTCGTGCCTCTGGCACGGACAAGCTCACTGCCTGCACTGTCCCCTGTGTCTTCCTCGGTTTCCCCCTTGACTCGTCTAACTGGCACTTTTACCACCCGCCGTCTCACCGCTTCTTTCACTCTCGTGACGCTACTTTCGACGAGTCTGTCTCCTTTTACCACCACTTTCCCCACCGAGGTCTCCCGGTTTCCCCTCCCCTGTTTCTGATTCCCACTCTCCCGGTAGCCCTTGCTCCCTTGCCTCCCTGTCCTGCTCCCTCTGGTGTGTCTCACGTCACTCCCCTCCCGTCGGTTGTCCTGGTCAAGGAGTCGGCTGACCTCTGGTGGCCCTGCGCCGCCGCTCTCGCCGCCTGCCTCTCCCCCTGTGTCTCTTCCTCCGCCGCCGCAGCAGCAGCCGCCGCCAGCGCAGCAGCCGCCGCCGCTGCCGCAGCAGCAGCCGTTCCTGGACTCTGGGGGAGACTCCCCCCTCGTTCCCCTCCCGTGACTCCTCCTCTGTCTCCTGACCTGACGCCTCCGTCTCACGTGTGGTCTAGCCGTCCCTCTCGTGCTCGTCCTGTCTCTCCTGTTCAGCGTTCTCACCCTATGTTGCTTCGTTCCCACGCGTCTCGTCCTCCCCTTCTGCCTTCGCCTCCACTGTCATCGCTCGCTGTTGCGCCTCCCCCTCTGTCTGACTACCTTCGTGCTGTTTGTCCTCTTGTTCCTCGTATCCTTGCCTTCCTCGTTACCGACCTGTCTGTTCCTGTCGGCAGTCTTGACGCTCTTGTCGCTGCTGTCTCTGACTTTGCCTCTACCCGCCGCCTTGACTACGCCACTGGTCTGGTATCTGACCCTGTCTGTCCTCCGTCCGTTGGGGATGCATTTCCCCTTGGCAGTGATGTCCTAGAGGACCGACAGAACGAGCTTGCTTTCCAATCTGAGGTTGCTCCCCATCTCTGTCCCATGCTGCTAGTCCCTTAGGGTGACCCAGACGCCTTTGACATCCCGATCCCTCGCACTTACACTGAGGCAAACTCGGGACCCTGGGCCTCGCAATGGATAGCTGCCATGGAGCAGGAGATGGCATCTTGGAGATCCTCCGGCACCTACGTCGACGCCTTTCCCCCACTGGGGGTGAACATAATGGATGGCCGGTTGCTCTTCATGGTGAAGCGCCCCCCTGAAGAGCCGCCTGTGTTCAAGTCGCGCTACGTCGCTAGAGGCTTCAGTCAGCGTAAGGGGGTGGATTTATTTCACACCTTCGTCCTGACCCCGAAGATGACTACTCTTTGGGCACTGCTACACATAGCAGCACAGCGTGACTACGAGTTACACGCCCTCGACTTCTCCACTGCGTTTCTTCATGGCAACCTACATGAGCAGGTCTACATGCGCCGTCCTCAGGGCTTTACTGGTACCTTCCCTATTGGGACCCAGTGGCTCCTTCGGCGCCCAGCCTACGGCCTGCGACAGGTGCCCCGTGAGTGGCATGACATGCTACGTGCTACGCTAGTTGACCTGCAGTTCTTTCCGTCCTCTGCAGACCCCTCGCTCTTCGTTTGTGCTAGCCGGACTCCGTTCTACATCCTTGTCTTCGTAGACGACCTGGTCTTTGCCACTGCAGACAGAGACGCGCTGGCCTCCGTGAAGGCCGAGCTACTGAGGAGACACACTTGCACTGACTTAGGAGAGCTGCACTGCTACCTTGGCCTGCAGATCTTCAGGGACAGAGCAGCGCGCACCATCACTCTTACACAGTCACACTTGGTATGCCAGGTCCTTCAGAGGTTTGGTCTTCAGTTGTGCTCCGCACAGGCCACACCTACGCCAGTAGATCACGGGCTCTCAGCTCCAGCTCCTGAGGAGTCAGCAGAGCCCAGTGGTCCTTACGCAAAGCTGGTCGGTTGCCTCTTGTACCTGATGACTTGCACTCGTCCAGATCTTGCATACCCTCTCAGCATCCTGGCTCGCTTTGTGGCCTTAGGCAGACACCGACCACAGCACTGGTCGGTCGCTAAGATGGTTTGCGTTATCTAGCAAGTACATCGGGCATGGGGTTAGTGATGGGAGTTCGCAAGCCAGTGGTCCTTACTAGGCACACAGACGCTTCGTGGGCAGACGACGCTGAGACCCTCAGGTCCTCCCAGGGCTACTGCTTTAGCCTTGGTTCAGGTGCCATCTCGTGGAGGTCCACTCGCTCCTCGTCTGTTGCTGTGAGGCTGAGATCTACGCCGGTGCCGTGGCGGCACAGAAGCTCCGCTGGCTGACCTTCTTGGTCACCGACTTGGGTGAGCGGCCTAGCTCTGCCCCGATTCTGTATGTTGACAACAGGGCCATGATCCTCCTGTGTCAGGAGCTTCGACTTGAGGGCAGAGCGAAGCACATCCAGCTGCGGTACTTCCTCCTTCGTGAGCTATAGTAGCGCCGCCAGGCCGGCGTAGTACACTTGGCCTCTGGTGCCAACACAGCTGATATCTTTACGAAGGCTCTTGCGCCTAAAGATCATCAGTGGCACTGCTTGCAGCTTGGTCTGGTTCCTGTAGACTCTCACTCACTAGGACCTTGATTGTGTACTCCTCTTTATTTATACCTTCCAGCCTGGCCTTGTGGCTTCTCTTCCTGCGACCGGACTAGTAGTGCCGCCTTGGTTTGCTCTTGTCTTGTTTGTACTCTTGCTGACTGGTCTTCGGACCCTTGCCTCAGAGGTTGGACTAGTAGTGCCACCCTGAGCTGTGCATTTCTTGCTCAACACTACCCCTTATCTAGCCAGGGGGGTGTGTCAACTTATATATATGTTAGTATGTAGAAATTTTAGGCTAGATAGGTGTATGTTCGTAGAGGGTACAACTCCAACCCTTTATTTCCCTTGTTCACCCTTGCTTCTAGTCATTCTCATGATCTAACATCATCAACGTCGAGCTGTGGCGGTGTGACGGCGTCGTCGTGCTGCCGTGGCGACGTGCTGCCAGCGCGCGTACGGCACGGTCGGCAAAGGCCAGCGCCCCATCTTAGCGCTGACCAGCACGCCCGCATGCAGCCAGCTTGCGCCTAAAGATCATCAGCGGCACTGTTTGCAGCTTGGTCTAGTTCATGTAGACTCTCACTTGCTAGGATCTTGATTGTGTTATATATATCTTTCAGACTGGCCTTGTGGCTTCTCTTCCAGTGGCCGGACTAGTAGTGCCGCCCTGGTTTGCTCCTATCTTGTTTGTACTCTTGCTGACTGGTCTTCGGACCCCTGTCTCAGAGGTTGGACTAGTAGTGCCCCCTGAGTTGTGTGCTTCTTGCTCAGCACTACCCCTTATCTAGCCCAGGAGGTGTGTCAACTTATACATACATTTGCATGTAGAAGTTATAGGCTAGAATAGGTGTGTGTTCTTAAGAGAGTACAACCCAAACCCTATATCTCCCTGTTCTCTCTTCTTCTATCTATTCATTCTAGTATTCTAACAGCTTGCAGCATATGCTGCTGGTGGGTTGTGAACAAGTGACGTAAGGAAGAGGAAGGCAAGACAGCAGCGGTTTAAAGCCCCTGTCTCATAATTATGAGTATTTAACATTGGGTTTGGAAAGGCAGTTGGCGAGGCTTTTTTACCTCGACAAAATTTCCAAAATCGAGTCCCTGGTTGGGTTAAGATTGGGTGAATCCGACGGTCGACAATCCAATTTTTTTCACCCTCACTTTCTACTTCGGTACCGGCCGTCGACTTGATTAACAAACCTCCTTACCCGTCAGATCAATCTTCCAGTGTGATCTAACGGCCTTGAGTCCACGGTTTTCCCTGTGTTCGTGCAGTCTCATATTTCTCAGGTTAGTTTTACGCTTCCTTCCCCCCTTGCCTTCCATTGCTTTGGCAATCGTTTTTCCCAGCCTTTCCCTCTACTTTCGCTTACGTTGTCAACATATATAGTATATAATGTATATATATATATATATATTTGTGTAGGCTTGGTAGGTGTTCTACAAGGTACTTGATCTTACTATAGAGAGGACAACCCATATCTTTCCCTTCTCTTTTCTAGTCTCTATTTTCTCTCGCCTACCTAGCTAAAACCTCTCGTGACATGGTTTCAGAGTAGGTTGATCCTGCTGAGCCTTCTCCTCACGCTTCCGCCGCGTACTCTCTCCCCTCCTCTCACTACCGCACCACCGTGGTGGCCTCGTCGCACCACAATGACGGCCTCGGCGCTGCCGCGACGGCTCCGCCTCGCTACCGTGGTGACCACATCGTGCTGCCATGGTGGTCTCGACGTGCTGCCATGGCGGCCTCGACCCGCTAGCGCAAGGTCGGGAGTGGCCAGCGCACTGGTTAGGCGCGAGCAAGCACGCCTGCACGCCAGCCAACGGGCCAGCCAGGGTGCCTCGCTGAAGGCATGCCCCCCTCCCCTACGTCTCCCCTCATCCCAGCCAAAGCTGATGGATCCCTTCTCCATCGTCGCCGAGCTGTGCCACGCCGCCAGGTGCCGCGGGCTCCGCCGCTGCCGCCGCCGTCGTCGAAGCCGCCGCCGCCGTTGTCGAAGCCGCTGCCGCCGCTGCAGGGGCCGCTGGCTCCGCCGCCGCTGTCGCCTGCCACCCGCCGCCGATGTCGTCGTCTCACACAACGAGGGGTAGAAGCCACAGCTGCTGCTGGACATGGGGGTGCAAGGCCTTGGGGGTGTTGTGTGTGTGGTGTGCTAGCGGCTACCAAGCCTAGGGGGTGTGTTAAAATATATATTACATATATATATATTTGTGTAGGCTTGGTAGGTGTTCTACAAGGTACTTGATCTTACTGTAGAGAAGACAACCCACTTCTTGTACCTCTCTCTCTTTTATACTCTCTCTTTTCTCTCGTTATTTTCTCCCACCTAGCTAAAACCTCTCGTGACACACGTTACTGGGTAGGAAGCGTTTTACAGTTGTAATTGTGAGATTCGGGCTTTAAGACGATTGCTGAAACTTATGAGCAGGGCCATAAATTGGTTTTAGGCTACCCTTGGGAGTCAGGGTACCTTAAAACTTTGTCGTGGCATGTAGGGTGGAAATTAGCGTACCCTGCCAAAATCAGGGCGTTTTGGGAACACCAAACTAATACCCTGATGCTGCAAGGGCAACTTTTTTATCAACCTGATTGTCTCTGTCCGAAATCAGCACACATATTTCCAACCTGTACCAGTTTTTTCTAACGTGCTTTGGCTTTGGCGGTTGGCAATGGCGCGCTGCAAAATTTGCTCTGCCACGCAACAAGTCTTACCGGCTAATTGGTACCTCGGTCACGTTTCTGACGGCTCTTGGTATTTGCGACTAGGTTTGCTGATGCGGCACTTGCACGCGTCGTGATATGTTGCACGCTACAATGTTTGTGCATTCTTCAGTCGGAAGCAGTGTTTGAGAGACAGCGGGAGGGACCAAGGCAGGGAACGCCGAGAGAGACAAGGAGATGGAGTGAGTGACTGGGATGCGATCTGCCACCACTGCGAGAGTGTCTGGGCTGCGTGGCTGAGGGCATGTGTCTTACAGTTCCACTTCTGGAAAATCCGGAACAAGTTCCGGAATTGACGAAACCTTAGCCCCAAGTCGAATCCACAAAGACGCATCGATATGTGCTGCGATCCGTGTAACTCACCCGAGTTCCGCAACTTGTTGGATTTCGGAAATATAAGAGACACGCCCTGATTTCCCCCGCATTGCAGATTCGATAGTTGCTGAACTTCAAGGGTGTGGAGTTTCCTGTTCCAGGGTAGTTTTTTGCGCTCCCTGACTGATCAGGGTAATACGCCGAGCACCCTTACTGCAGCAGGGTAAAATACTCCTTACACTTTTTGAGGAAGGGTCACAAAACTTTTGCCCTTAGAAAAGGGTATTCCTGAAAAAGCGGCCGCTGGCAAGGGTAATCAGGGTGAAATACCCTTGAATCACTGGCTCTGCTTATGAGGTGGTGAGCGTTGACAAACAAACCTCATACTTGTATCTTCCTCGACATTCTCTAGTCAACTTCTAGACCCCCCCCGCGCTAGACCCTAGCTGCCCCCACGCTAGCGCCGCCAGCCAGCACCCATCGCTGCCTCTCCCCAGCCCACCGCCGCCCTCCCTGGCCCGTTGCGAACCTGTCGCTAGCCGCCCCCCTTGCTCGCCTCGTAGCCAGCGCCAGCCAGCGCCAGCCCACGCCAGCCAGCGCCAGCCTGCCAGGGAGCGCCAGTTAGCAAGTGCCAGCCAGCGCGCTAGCCAACGCCAGCCAACGCCAACCAAAGCCAGCGCCAGCTAGGCAGAGCCAGCCACCCAGCGCCAGCCCATGCCAGCCAGTGCCAGCCAGTGCCAGCGCCAGCCCGCCAGCGCCAGCCAGCTAGCAAGCGCCAGCCAACGCCAACCAATGACAGCTAGTGCTAGCCAACGCCAGCCAGCACCAGCCAGCGCCAGCGCCAGCTAGCCTGCCACCACTCCCGCGGCTCGCCTGCAGCCTCGCAGCGCCACCACCGCCAGCCAGCTCGCCGCTGGCCCGCCGTTGTCGCCACCCTGCCGCCAGCAGTCGCCGCTGCCACCAGCTCCCACTGCAGCACCTGTTCCTGCTGCCCTTGTAGCAGCTGTCGTCGCTGTCCCTGCTTCTGCCGCCTCCGTCTTCGTGGCCGCAGCTGCCACCACAGCCGCTAGCATAGTGTCGCCCAGTGTCTTTGTTCTGTGCCTGGATGGGGAGGGGCGGGCGGTCGGTTTCACCGCCTGGCAGGAGGCAGTTCTCCTGCAGCTCACAAGTCAGCGCGTCGACGACGAGTCCCTGGACGCCCACGTCACTGGTGAGCTCCCTGCTGTCCCCCGCCCGGGCGCTATTGCATGCCAGCCAGCCAGCGCCAGCCAACGCCAGCCAGCACCAGCAAATGACAGCCAGTGCCAGCCTGCGCCCGCGCCAGCCAACAAGCGCCAGCCGCCAGTGGCTAGCCGCCCACCGCCAGTGCCCGCTGCCAGCAGCCAGTTGTTAGCCGCCAGCAGCCAGCCACCAGCCGCCAGCCGCCAGCACTAGCCACCAGCACTAGCCACCAGCCGTCATCTTCGGCCACCAGCAGCCGGCCACCAATCGCCACCACCAGACGTCAGCCGCCAGCAGCCGACCACCGGCTCCAGCTGCCACCGGCGACCAGCCGCTGACCGCCAGCCGCCAGCTGCCACTACCCGCGGCCAGCCGCCGACCACTAGCCGCCAGCGGCAGTCGGCCGCCAGCCGCCAGTCGCCAGTCGGCCGCCACCCTCGTGAGCTCCCTCGTTCACCCTATGCCGCCTCACGCTGGCCCACGCCGCCAGTCCTAGTGACTCCTCGCTTGCTCCTCGGCATGCTGCTCCTAGTAGCTCATCTCGCTCCTACTTCCTCCTCATTTGCTCCCCACTCCTCAAAGCTGCTCCTAGCCTACCGCCAGTATGGTGACCTCCAATATATATGTTCTGCGCCTGGATGCTGAGGGTCGGGCGATTGGGCTCGCTGCCTAGCAGGAGACAGCGCTCCTACAGCTGACGAGCCAGTGCGTGGACGACGAGTTCCTGGAGGCTCACATCTCTGGTGAGCTCCCTGCCCCCACCCACCCTGGGACTCTTGCTACTTACACGATGTCGGAGGAGCAAGCTAAGCACACCACTGCCTGTATCGCCTACTCTGTCTAGGCATCCCGTGATGCCACAACTCGTGTCGCCATCCTCAGGTGCCTGCTGGTTGACGAGCAATTCCACTTTGTGGGGGCCGCGCCGGTCTGCGCCCTCTGGACTGCCATTTTCGCTAGATACTCAATCTCGTCATCTCCCACTCTTGGTCGCCTCCTCCTCCCCTTCCGCTTCCCCGACCTGACATCCTTCACCATTGTAGTAGACCTAGTCGAGCACTTGTGTTCCCTCGAGGCCCACTGGCATGTGGCCTGTACGGAGACCCACTTGGCTGCAGCCCCGCCACCCCTCTATGCCACTCTCTACTTCCTCGTCACTGACCACCTCCCTGACCGCCTTGCCCCTGCGCGCGACTTGCTCCTTGCCCGCCACCCCTCCAAGCTCACTCTCGCCCTCTTTTCCAGCTCTCTGATTGAGATAGAGGACCGCTTCCGCTCCATCGCTAGCTCCACTGGCGTGCCAGCAGTCCCTATCTCTTAGGGTAGCGCTCCCTCCCAGGTGACTGTCTCTACTGCCCCTGCCTCCGTTACAGAGCCTGCGACGGAGACTGCCACAGCGGCAACGACGTACGGCCGCTCTTCTGGGCAATGCTGCAGGGCCTTGGGAGCGGCGGCCGTGGTGGAGGTTGTGGTGCTTGGGCCCCAGGGCCACAGGTTCCCTAGGGTCCGCGTGGCTCCTCCTTTGGCCAGGGCGATGGCGGTCTAGTCGACGTTATTATCTGTTCGTACCTGGTCGAGACCGGCCCTCTCACCAGCACGGCCTGCGGGGGTCAGGGGAACCCTGCCGCCCATTGCTTCCACCTCCTGGACGACATATACTGTACCGTCGCCAGTTTGGGGTGCATGTGGAGCTCCCTGACTGGCCTTCTTTGCTTCGTCGTGGACTTGCAATATTTGAATTAGACATGACTCAGATCGATATTGCTTTGTCATCTGTGTCTTATGCATACTATGATGACTCTAATGCTGCTGGATCTTATTATTATCTTGCTACACTGAGGGAAAAAACCGTCCGGATGTTTGGCAATAAGTTGGGTTTTTAGGCTTTGAGACTACTGTATGGTAAACCTGCAAGATGCACGGTGGTACATGTTGGGAGAGGCACAAAGTGGATGCGTTCACAGCACTAAGAACTAGAATAGTACATTGGATCTAACTCATACTCCAAAAGATATACAACGAGTACATCCGGACAGTTTTTTCCCAGGACAAAGAGCAAACTTCCGAACAACGTTTCTAGTACCTAGTCCACCTACTCTTGGCGTTGATCACCATCCGCACCCTCCTAGGCATGTTATCTATGTGGTTAGTGCAGACCTTTGCATGAAGCTTCTTGCACTCTTCCTTGACCCACCATTTTGCATAAGGGGGTGAGCACAAGGAAAATTGCGAAGTATTTGAGCGTATGCATAAGTATTGTGCACGAATTCAGATTGAATGTAATCTCTGAGACTAGCCAAGCCGAGGGGTGTCCAAAGATGCCATTACTTGAATGGTCCCGGCTTATCATGGGTTGTTTTCGTCGAATCAGAGTAGGGTGAAATCACGTATAGAGTGGCAAAATCTAGCATACCCGCCACGAAACTTAGGGTAACCGAGCACGGTCGATTGAGCATCCTTTCATTGTTAGAATCATGTTAAAATCCGCGAGTCTAGTGACAGTGCATCAGTTGAAGAAGTCTCGACTGTTTGGGAAGAATATCAGGGTTGAGGTCTGGTGAGGAAGAGGGGCACTCCAGAGCTACATATCCATGCTCTCCGAGCCATTCCAAGCCTAGGCAGGGAAAATGACATGGAATGCCTTGGAGAGCATAAGTATGTTGCGCTGGAGTGACCCTTTTTCTCACCAGACCTCAATCCAGATATTCTTCCCAAACAGTCGAGGTTTCTTCGACTGCTGCCCCGTCACTAGACCCGCGGATTTTAACATGGTTCACACAGTGAAAGGATGTTCAGTCGACCGTGCTCTGTTACCCTAAGATTCGTGGCGGGAATGCTAGATTTTGCCACTCTATTCGTGATTTTACCCTAGAACGATACGACGAAGACGACCCATGATAAGCCGGGACCATTTAACTAATGGCATCTTTGGCCACCCCTCGGCTTGGCTAGTCTCTGAGATAACATTCATTCAGAATTTGTGTACAATACTTATGCATACGCTCAAATACTTTGCAATTTTCCTTGTGCTCACCCCCTTATGCAAAATGGTGGGTCCAGGAAGAGTGCGAGAAGCTTCATGCAAAGGTCTGCACTAACCCCATAGATAACATGCCTAGGAGGGTGCGGATGGTGATCAACGCCAAGAGTAGGTGGACTAGGTACTAGAAACGTTGTTCGGAAGTTTGCTCTTTGTCCTGGGAAAAAACTGTCCGGATGTACTCGTTGTATATCTTTTGGAATATGAGTTGGATCCAATGTACTATTCTAGTTCTTAGTGCTGTGAACGCATCCACTTTGTGCCTCTCCCAACGCGTACCACCATGCATCTTGCAGGTTTACCATACAGTAGTCTTAAAGCCTAAAAACCCAACTTCGTGCCAAACATCCGGACGGTTTTTTCCCTCAGTGTATGTGTAGTCTAGGTGCCTCTGTTGTGTGTAGTCTAGGTGGATCTATTGCGTATAGTCTAGGCTCCCCTACTGCGTCATGCATAGGCTCTCGTAGCTTCCCCCCTCTGGCCTGAGCCAAGGCAGATTTATCCTTCACCCTCGACTCTAGCGCGTCTCGCTGCTTCTTCCGTGACCACACTACACTCAAACCGCTTCCCCCACCCGTGTCAGTCTCCCTCACCGACGCACCAGCCGTAGTCGTCGCCCGTAGCTCCACAGCTCTTCCCTGTCTGGCTGTCCCGTCCAACTCCCTTACAGGTCTGCACATTCCCACGTTTTCCAAGAACCTAGTGGGTTTCGGCCATGTTCAGGACCTTGGCGACACCACCATGTTCCCTTGCCGTGAGCAGTATGTAGCGTGTACGGATGCAGCTACGGGCGCCCACCTGGCCACCTTTGACCGTGACTTAGCATCTGGTTTCTTCACACTGCACATAGATTCCCCTCAGGTAGCTGCATCAAGTCCGGCAGCCGCGTTTTGCTCCTGTCGCTCCCTCACCCACCCGATGCTTCTCTGGCACCACCGCTTAGATCACCCTGCTCTCCTACAGCTTCGTTACTTGTCATGGCACGGTCTTGTCATTGGACTTCCTGTGTTGCTCCCAGCCCTACCTGCATTGGTAGCACCTATGTGCAACTCCTGCATCGAGGTCTGGCAGCGCGCCGCTCCTGACTCCTCCTCGTTCCCTCCTATCACAGCCTCGCTGCAGACATTGCATATGGACGTTTGGGGCCCTGCTCCGGTCCATGGTCTCAGCACAGAGCGCTTCCTCCTAGTCGTTGTTGACGACTTCCCGTGCTGTTCCCCCTGGAGCAGAAGGCCGACGTGCCTGACGCTGTGGCGTAGTCAAGGCGGTGGGTAGAGGCAAAGTCAGTGATGGAAGCGACAAGCATGTGAAGACTCGAGACAGGAACAGATGGGTTGGTACCGAGGGAGGCAAGGACCCGAGGAACAAGAGGACTAGCGGCACGAAGGTAGTCAGACAAAGGAGGCGGAGCGACAAACAAGCGACGACGGAGGAGGCGAGGAGAGGAGGGGAGGACAAGACACGTGGGAACGAATCAACATAGGGTGAGACAGAACGAGGGGGAAGACGAGCCGGAGACGAGTCTGGCGGAGGGAAGACAGGACCGTAGACAGGCAGGGGAGGCGGCGGCGGGGGAGGCGCAGGCGGGTGGGCAGGGGAGGGAAGACCGAGGAGGCGAAGGGCGGACACCGGCGGCAACTGCGGCTGGTGCTGCTGCTCCGCGCCGACACCATAACCTCCAGCTGCACCACGGCTACCTCTGGGACACTCCACACGAACACCCCCAGAGCAAGAACCCTCTCCAACACCAGTGCCACCCCCAGGACCGCTGGGACGAGCCACGACAATACACCCAGGTAAGCACCCCCAGAACAAGAACCCTCTCCTGCACCGGTGCCACCCCCAGGACCCTTGGGACAAGCCACGACAGGAACCCCAGGAGTAGCGCCCTCTTCAACGCCCGCACCCCCAGAGCTCGCGGACCCCTACAGCGACTGCTGTTGCAGCGGCGACGGTGGCGTCTGCTGCGACGGCGGAGGAGGAGACACCGGGGCGGAGATAGGCGGCGAAAACGGCATTGCGGAGCCACCAGATTCAGCCGACTCCATGACCAGGACAACCGACAAGAGGGGAGTGACGTGGGACACACCAGATGGGGCAAGACGGGGAGCGAGAGAAGCAGGGGCTACCAGGGGAGTGGGAACCAGAATCAGGGGCGGGGACACTGTGAGACGTCGGTGGGGAAAGCGGCGGTAGAAGGAGACATACTCGTCAAAAGTGATGTCACGCGATTGAAAGAAGTGAGACGGTGGGAGGTGAAAGTGCCAGTCAGACGCGTCTAGGGGGAAGCCAAGGATTCACAGGGGACAGTGCGGGCAGTGAGCTTGTCCGTGCTAGAGGCACGAACGTGAGCAAGGCAGCCCCATACGTGGAACGCAGACGCATCACCAGGAAACTCGATCCAGAGAAGGGTTGGCGAAACCTGCGGCCGCTGGGAGTGCGGCCACAGGTTAATCTGGTGAGCGGCGTAGCGAACAGCGAACGGCCACACAAAATGGGGTGCACTGCACTGGCATGGATCATGGAGGTACGAGCCACCTCCATGACCAAGCCGATGCGTCGCTCAGCGACCCCATTTTTGCTGTGGGGAGTCTGGCAGGGTGTACGATTATCTAGCCTATAAGACATATACAAAATATGTTTGACAGGTCCCCCCAAATACACTGGTCACATGCACATGGGTACGGTAATACCGCATGCTTTGAAAATGTTTACCGTAGCTTCTGCTGGTGTTATTGCAGTGAGACAAGATGGGAAGTCACAATTTTATCAACGCATGCTTATTCTTACCAGGTTTGTCCGCCCTATGAGGTAATGACAAACGCTTGGAAGAAAACATGGATCATAGTAAGGTTCTGGTATTTAAACTAGCAATGAGCTGGTCACTGTGGGGAACAGCTAAGGAACATTAGCGAGTACACGAGTCCAACGTGGTCAACAGATTCAGATTCAGGCTTGTTCACAACAAGGCAGAACCTTGGGAACGGCGAATTCTTTGTCTGTCTGTCACCACACCAAGTATTCCTGGCTAGCCTTGATAATCTCCTCGCCCACCTTTATCTGATGTGCTTCTTAGTGCCCTGACCCAGTCCCACTAAGCACTCTTCAGCACTTTAGAGAATTCTTTGCTAGCCGTTGTAACTGCCGCTTTGCATTCGGCGATTCCGAGCAATTTGTGATGCGAGCATGATTCGTGCAAATTGTGTTCCCGGGAAAGGCGTCGTCGTTCTCCTGTGGCTGACGAGTCTCTTCCAGTGCGTCCGCTTCACCGCGTCTGTCGTATTCGACCCTTCTCAAGGTCCGCTCTGCTCTCAACACGTCCTAAACTCCGTGGTCGCCGCCTCTCAAATTCGTAGGTGTTGTTAGAAGCGAGTTATTTCGCTGCCGAGTGGGGCTTCATCCCACCCTCGGCCTTTCCGAGAAGGGGAAAAAACCCGTTCCGTGCCAGACAGGGTGAGTTTCAATTGCAAATCCAAGGAGAGAGATCCGGAGGCAAACGACTGCTAGTGAATAACCCCTTGGTGTCCAGTTTAATAAGCTGTATCGCTTAATCCCCAGTTCTCACGTTCTAGTTTGTCTAACTTGAATTGTAATGTATGCAATTTTGGAACGCGGGCTTTAAAGCCAGCGATCCCTAGAAATAGAGAAACAATGGTCAGTATACGCTCAGTACATGAGCATTTCGTAAACAAGGCCTTCAGTGCACTTGTAGGGTAGTGGAGAGCTTGCAGTTATGAGCTGTCATGACTGGCTTGTAGGTGTGAGATATAATGGCTACTCAGGGACAGAGTCGGGTGCAATGTGCTCCATTTGTTCCCCAAGTGGTAGACGATGGTGATGCCTCATGGCTGAGCACATCACAATACAATGTGCAGCCAGTTGCATTGCGCATCGCACATTGCTCACTCATGCCCCCTTTTTCTCTGGCTTAACGTGTCGAGCGATGGCCACTCTCTTCTCAGTGAGAAGATTCCGGAAGCACTCAGACCGCTTGTTCTTGGCTTTGGCAGTGCCGGCCCTCACGGATTGTCAGCAGGAATGGGGAAAGGACTTCAACAACTGGATGGCAGGAGGCGACTGCGACCTGGCATACGGACTGACATGCAATGCAATCGGGATGGTCACCAGCGTGTGAGTGCCTCTCAAGTGCTCATGACTCCATCCCCACATGCGAATTTCTCTAAAAACTGCGTGGAACGAGTCTGCTTTTGAGTTGACTCATGGCGCATGGAACTCATGTTTATCATGCCAGCACTGCCCTATCCAGGCCTTCTCTAGAATCTAGTGCTGGCTTCTGCCTAGTCCATGCCAGTGCTGGTTTATCCTCTGCGCTGGCTGTCCGTCAGCCACCCATCAAGCAAGTTTTCTTGCATACCTGGCTGTGGTTGGCAGCCACAGGCAACGATTCCGCCTGTCAGAATGTTGCAGCGGCAATCGCATCTATCCGAATGTTGGACAGCATGCCTGCCAAGGAATGATCTTGCGTTGCTGTGCTCGCTCTCGCCCTTGCCTCACTTCATCATCGTCCCCTTGCCCCGCTCGGCCCTGTCTTGTTTCAGCAACCTCACTGCGGACGATATTGGTCATGGCTCCATCCCAGCCTCCATAGGCAGCCTTGTAGAGCTCACATACCTGTAAGGCCCGACGCTCGTTTAGGCGCACGGGCCTCGATATTCGCACAGTGCGATAGCATGATGCCTTTCCAGTCGACTCAAAAGTCGTCTCGTCTGTCACACAGTTTGCTGGAACCCGAAAGGAGAATCGCAGTGGCTCGACTGTTGATTGAATCCCAAAGGAGCTCCCTCACTCAGAAGAGAGAAAACAGCCTGCCGTTTGGCCATCACGCATGCATCGCTTATTATAACGGCACATCGGATGTGCACCAAACTATGATCTGTGCATGCTCGCACAAGGCCACATCGGAGACATCACATCAAGTTCTTCATGGTCTGCGATTAAGGTTCTAACTCCTAGATTTACAAGCAGAATAGACTTGCTTGTAATTCATCTGTGCCCAATTGACTGTTCTTGCTCCTACTATTCATCTGTCAGGAAATGTGTCAACAGTTATTTAACAGGGACGATCCCAAAAAGTTTCTGGAACCTCACAAAGCTCCAGTATCTGTAAGTGCAGGGTGTGAAGCCCCAGTTCCTCTATGAGCACTGGAGAATGTGCACTGGACAGGACTTGCAGGGCAATCACTCGTTTATGCAGAAGAGGCACACACATGAGAGTATCAATCGTCGGGAGCCTATTTGCTATGTGCATGATTGATAAGCTTGCAGAAATACACCACCTTTTCCTATTTTTTCATGATCTTAACAGGAACCTTCGTGACAATGACTTGGGAGGATCATTGCCAGCGTCTCTTGGTAACCTCGTTAACTTGCAGTATCTGTAAGTAAAGGGACTGTAATCTACACGCATGCTACATGCATGCTAGGCTACACGCATGCTCTCTTCTGCTGGCCTTATGAGAATTGATTTTCTTGCACTCCACTGGTTCAACAAAATGCCACCTTGTGGTTCTAGTTAATGCCCCACTTTCCCTCTTTTTTGTGTTGCTTTTCCTCAGTGAATTTTACCTGAACCGCTCAATGTTACCTTTAGAATTCTAGTCAATGACATGTCCTCCTTGTTGGCCCGAATGACCAGGGACTTTGGTGGTAACCTTCTCGACGGCAGCCTTCCTGATACCATAGGGAATCTCGCTACCCTGAGTACCTTGTAAGTGAACACATAAACGATTATGGCAACTGCTTGCACTTCCTCATGCCTGCTTCCTTCTGGTATTTACGATTCTGGTTTCCCACTTCAGTGTTTTCTCTGCCCTTCCTTTTGTCTTATCTCGTCCTAGATGATGAACCGACCGTCTCCCAGCTTATAGCTGCTCGGGGGAACCTCCTGCTTAAAACTTACAGCTTACATGTCTTTCTTCGCTGCTCCTTGTCCCCCGCTGACCGTTATCCCTCCAGGCGCCTGGCTCATAACTCATTGAGTGGACCCATCCCAGAGACTCTATGGGATCTGCGTAGTCTTGTTCTCATGTCAGTTGCAAATTTGCTGCGTTGTGTCTCGCGTGATATTACGCAAGGTTTTCATCGCTGTGGTATTTAAAGGATTTTGTTGATGGTAGTATAGCAACAGTGTTTGGATACAGTACAGCATATTGACCTGACCTTTCAGTGCTGGTAATGCTGACGTGTCAGTTCACATCCACGTCTGGTGCGCATGGCACAATGTCGATACACCAAACCAACTGCTGACATGTCTCGTGATGCTTTGACCAGCACAGTATCTGATGCGCGTGTGTGATTTTCTGCACAATTATACTGCATCGGGTAATACTTCCTGATGTGGCACTTATGGTACGGTGCTTGATGCTCCGATGCCACCAGAGAGAACACCTCCTTCGCTGGATCTTTGTCATCGTCTATCTATTGGCACGGTGTGTCATTGCACCAAGTCCCTTGGTGTACAGTTTCTGATGCACGTGTGTGGCTCTGAAAACCATATGGCATGGCGTGTTCCATCCATTTCAGAGGCATGGAGAACAACTCCTTCTCCGGCTCTTTGCCATCCTCTATCGGCAGCCTCAGCAACTTGACTGCACTGTAAGTCATGTGAGGGAGTGAGAAGCGAGGGGAGCCACGTGAGATATTGAGTAGGGAACCACGTAAGAGTGTGAGCAGTGAGGGTGTCTTGTTGGATGATGTGGTTCATGCTGAATGGGCTGCATGCATGCATGTGTGAAGGTACACTGAGGGAAAAAACTGTCCGGATAAATGGGTTTAGGCTAATGCAGGTCAATTTTTGCCTGTTATGGTAACAATAACTTTCCTCAAATTTCCCTGTGTGTATAACACTGCGTATATTCATGAACCCACCGAGTTCTGGTTTGTAATAACGAAGATGACTAACGTAGGATAAGGCTTTGCAAGATGGACTGCTTCCGGACAGTTAGTTCCGATCGACGTTCGACATCTACATTCGCCTCCGTTCTTAATTTAGGTCTCGATCTAGCGAACTTCTCGCCGCCGCTCCGTAGCCCCGTAGTCCGCACACGGTCCAGACGCCATGAAGCCGGTCGATGAGAAGCGACGAGCACGTATGATCAAGCTTCTGCGCAAGGGGGTTAGCGTGCGGAAAATAGCGAAAGATTTAGGTGTAGGTAAAAGCACCGTCCATGACTACAGTCTCAAAGTCATCGCAGAGACTAGCCGCGATGAGGTGCGACCCACGATGCCGCCAGGTGGAAGGCCACGTGTCATATCACAACGACTCCAGCGCACCGTTATTCGAGCTATTACTAGTGGCGTGGCGAAAACGAGCGTTGACGCGGCAAAAATGCTAGGAACAGCACACGATGTTAACGTATGCCCCAAGACAGTTAGGAATTCACTTCGTGAAGCTGGTCTAGTCGCAGTATCGCAACCGAAAAAACCGCGACTGTCCAAGCAGAACATTAAGGACAGGCTGGAGTTTGCTAGGGCGCACGTAGACTGGACGCTCGAGGACTGGAAGCGCGTTATTTGGTCCGACGAAACGAAGATAAATCGGTTTTGCTCGGACGGCCGCGCATACGCCTGGATCCGCGACGGCAACAACCTGCAGAGCCATCAAATCCGACAAACGGTGAAGCATGGAGGGGGTTCTGTGATGGTGTGGGGGTGCCTGACCTATGACGGCGCGGGTTTTATGTGCAAGATAGATGGGAGGATGGATGGGCCATTGTATCGCAGCATTTTACAGGATGAACTCACATCCACTATCGAGTTCTATAGCCTCACGCCATGTAAAGTCATATTCCAACATGATAACGACCCCAAGCATAAGTGTCGCCTAGTGCAGGAATACCTTGGGGAGCAGGACTATTCCGTGCTCGTGTGGCCCTCCTCCTCCCCCGATCTTAACCCGATCGAGCATCTCTGGGCTCACCTCAAAAAGGAGCTGTCCAAGTACGAGCGGCCACCATCAGGAATGGTGGAACTTTGGGAGCGGATCCAAGAGGAGTGGGAGCAGATTCCCACGGATTTTTGCAAGAGGCTCATAGACAGCATGCCGAAGCGTGTGCGTGCTGTGATCAAGGCTGGGGGAAGGTGGACTAGCTTCTAGAATCTGGATTAGTAGATCTTTTGGTGATTCGGGAAAAAACTGTCCGGATGATGACCTTGTATGTATAATGTGTCGTGAGCATGTTTGTATGAGGTAAACGAGCTAACACCAAGGGACAGAGTTGAGACTACATGTGCCCATGACACAAGAATGTTCTAACATTAAGGCTTAATCATTCTCTGAAATTATGGCTAAAAAACGCAATAGAGCCTCTGCATCCGGACAGTTTTTTCCCTCAGTGTACAACGCAGCTGCTGCTGTCAGGCGGGCATGTGAGGTCGCTGCTATAGAATTCACTGCATCGTGCACACACGAATAAGGCAATGAGGACTTTCCAAGCGCACCAGAGAAATTCACTCTGCGCGTGATTGTAGGCAAGAAGGGCGCCAGTGACTTAAGAGTCGACTCAAAAGTCATCTGATTGTGGGCAACAAGGGCGGCAGTGTGCAATCAAGGCTCCTTATTTTCACATCTGGGCGGCAATGTGCACACAAGATTTCAAGTGAGCCATAAAACAGCATGCATCTGTCTGGCAATGTCGTGTTGGGGCGGCTAAATGAACCCAACAACAAGTCTACTTACCCAGCAAGCTAATGTGACGCTTCCTCCCACATGATTTACTTGTGGGAGCGAGATGACGCATGCTAGCGAAACACAACGAGGTAGATACCAATGATGGCAGATGTATGAGAGGAGCAAGCATCTTACAGGTATGTCAGGTTCCTAAGTCCTCCTACAGTTGCTGGGATCTGGCCTTGCAAGTTGTTAGCATAGAGGTGTCTGTTGAGTTGACATTGATCGTAACAACAAAGAGCCAGGAAAAAATAATTATACGAAGAGATGCAGAACAGAAAAACCAAGAGGAATGCGGAAAATGAAGATTTGTGAAGGAAATTACAATCCATGAAACAACCTCAACCAGAATTTGCCCCTTTTTCAAATATAACGAAATGATAGCAACATAAGCATGCACTTCACCCATTTTGTCATGAAAACATCCATGCGTGGATCATAAAAAATGCCGGGTGAGTTACAGCTCAACCAAGTTGACGAGGTTGCTGACAGATGATGACAGCGAGCCAGTGAAAGGGTTGCCGCATAAGGCGCTGGAGGGACATCGGGAATTTAAATTTGGCGCAAAGATTGATAGAGGGAAGCGTGCTGTGTGTGATCGTGTGTGATTATTTGTGTTCTTTTGTCATTTTGTGTGATTGTGTGTGAACGGGTGAACAGGCGGACATGATTTCCTTGACTGCCAATCACAACAGGGTTCGATGCGAAACCATGTCACATCAAAGCAATGGTAACGAAGGATGCTCTTTGTATTGAGAAATAAAGCAAACACATGTATGCATGCACACACACGCACGCACGCACGCACGCACGCACGAACGCACGCACGCACGCACGCACGCACGCACACAACACACACACACACACACACACACACACACACACACACACACACACACACACACACACATACACACACACACACACACACACACACACACACACACACACACACACACACACACACACACACACACACACAAACACACTCTGGAATTCCTGCATAATTGCACGGAGAATTTGTGTAACTCAGATGAGACGGTGGGTTGATGGTCCGAAAGTCAGCAGGATGGCATGAAGACTGACAGGATTGAAAGCTTAGTGAGGGTCCAAATAGACTCCGGAATGGATCCTTCCATGCTGTTGGAAAGCACAGAGCTGGAGGAAATCTTGCGAAGGGGGGCATTAGAGAAGGAAAGCATGGAGAGGCCATCACGTTGGATCACATTAGGGGTATGAGATTGCACTAGACACCATATTGGTTGCAATAAAAAAAAACAAAACAAAAAAACAATTCCGCATTGTAATCGAATAACAGCCAGCAGTCGGTTGACGTACAAATATTATTTTGCAACAACAATTTCTACAGTAACCACTCTCTTTGAAATTTTATATCTTACGTAATACATAAGCTTGGGACAAGTTTGTTTTGTTATATATTTCATCCGATTTTTTTCAGATTTGATTCACATATTTATTAGATTCATTAGAAGATTTGATTCCAAATTTTCTTATCTCTACTAAAGATCCATTAAACAAATCTGAAGAAAAAATGTATTTATATAAATAATAAATTTCCGGATAGTTAAGATGAATTCTTGTACTAATTCGAAAAAATTGTTGCCGACTTTGATAATATCTCTAGATAGTAATGCTTTCTTTTGATGATATTATACGTAATATCTTTCTGTATAGGAATTATTTATTTATTTTTGAATGGAATAAATTTTGTTGCAAAATAAGTGCACACCCATCCACCAAAAAGCATAAGAATAGGCAGCTTACAGGAATTCCATGTTGGCAAGATTGCCGATGGATGAAGAAAGTGAGCCACTGAAGATGTTGCTGTAAAAATGGCTGCTAGATGGAAGAAGCAAAAGTAATCATGAGGACAGGGTGGTTCATTCATCATGCTGGCAAACTATGAGAGAACAGTAATAAAAAGGGTAGTTTCAATTTATAAACCTTTAAGAACCCGCCGACTGCTGCAGGCAGAACAAGGTCAAGATGATGCCATAGCATGTCACAAGCACTGGCGGCAGTCAAAGCACATGCGGAACAATTACTGACAGGAATGTAAGATTCGTGAGGTTCCAAATTGTCTCTGGGATGCTGCCTCCGAAGCTATTTCCCCACAATACTCTGAGCAAGTCATGAAGGGGGGAGGGGGAGGGGGGATAAGGGTGGAGGAAATGATGAACATGTATTTTTATTTTCATTTTGTTTTTATTTTTATTTTTCCTGTGGTTCACGACTTTTGCAAACATGCGAGCAGGAAACGTGACCACACAGTAAGGATGTAAAAGGAGCATGGATGCATGCTATGGGCATCCTAGGCCCAGGTTGAAATGCAAGCATTGGCACCTGTTTCCTAATGGCTGCTGCGAATATATACTTCAACATGCGTCGACAACGGTAGTGTCTGGCAGATGGAAATACGATGCTGCCACTGTCTAATTAACAGCGCTGTTGTCAAACGCATCACACCTACACTGAGGGAAAAACTGTCCGGATGCAGAGGCTCTATTGCGTTTTTTAGCCATAATTTCAGAGAATGATTAAGCCTTAATGTTAGAACATTCTTGTGTCATGGGCACATGTAGTCTCAACTCTGTCCCTTGGTGTTAGCTCGTTTACCTCATACAAACATGCTCACGACACATTATACATACAAGGTCATCATCCGGACAGTTTTTTCCCGAATCACCAAAAGATCTACTAATCCAGATTCTAGAAGCTAGTCCACCTTCCCCCAGCCTTGATCACAGCACGCACACGCTTCGGCATGCTGTCTATGAGCCTCTTGCAAAAATCCGTGGGAATCTGCTCCCACTCCTCTTGGATCCGCTCCCAAAGTTCCACCATTCCTGATGGTGGCCGCTCGTACTTGGACAGCTCCTTTTTGAGGTGAGCCCAGAGATGCTCGATCGGGTTAAGATCGGGGGAGGAGGAGGGCCACACGAGCACGGAATAGTCCTGCTCCCCAAGGTATTCCTGCACTAGGCGACACTTATGCTTGGGGTCGTTATCATGTTGGAATATGACTTTACATGGCGTGAGGCTATAGAACTCGATAGTGGATGTGAGTTCATCCTGTAAAATGCTGCGATACAATGGCCCATCCATCCTCCCATCTATCTTGCACATAAAACCCGCGCCGTCATAGGTCAGGCACCCCCACACCATCACAGAACCCCCTCCATGCTTCACCGTTTGTCGGATTTGATGGCTCTGCAGGTTGTTGCCGTCGCGGATCCAGGCGTATGCGCGGCCGTCCGAGCAAAACCGATTTATCTTCGTTTCGTCGGACCAAATAACGCGCTTCCAGTCCTCGAGCGTCCAGTCTACGTGCGCCCTAGCAAACTCCAGCCTGTCCTTAATGTTCTGCTTGGACAGTCGCGGTTTTTTCGGTTGCGATACTGCGACTAGACCAGCTTCACGAAGTGAATTCCTAACTGTCTTGGGGCATACGTTAACATCGTGTGCTGTTCCTAGCATTTTTGCCGCGTCAACGCTCGTTTTCGCCACGCCACTAGTAATAGCTCGAATAACGGTGCGCTGGAGTCGTTGTGATATGACACGTGGCCTTCCACCTGGCGGCATCGTGGGTCGCACCTCATCGCGGCTAGTCTCTGCGATGACTTTGAGACTGTAGTCATGGACGGTGCTTTTACCTACACCTAAATCTTTCGCTATTTTCCGCACGCTAACCCCCTTGCGCAGAAGCTTGATCATACGTGCTCGTCGCTTCTCATCGACCGGCTTCATGGCGTCTGGACCGTGTGCGGACTACGGGGCTACGGAGCGGCGGCGAGAAGTTCGCTAGATCGAGACCTAAATTAAGAACGGAGGCGAATGTAGATGTCGAACGTCGATCGGAACTAACTGTCCGGAAGCAGTCCATCTTGCAAAGCCTTATCCTACGTTAGTCATCTTCGTTATTACAAACCAGAACTCGGTGGGTTCATGAATATACGCAGTGTTATACACACAGGGAAATTTGAGGAAAGTTATTGTTACCATAACAGGCAAAAATTGACCTGCATTAGCCTAAACCCATTTATCCGGACAGTTTTTTCCCTCAGTGTACCTTCACACATGCATGCATGCAGCCCATTCAGCATGAACCACATCATCCAACAAGACACCCTCACTGCTCACACTCTTATGTGGTTCCCTACTCAATATCTCACGTGGCTCCCCTCACTTCTCACTCCCTCACATGACTTACAGTGCAGTCAAGTTGCTGAGGCTGCCGATAGAGGATGGCAAAGAGCCGGAGAAGGATTTGTTCTCCATGCCTCTGAAATGGATGGAACACGCCATGCCATATGGTTTTCAGAGCCACACACGTGCATCAGAAACTGTACACCAAGGGACTTGGTGCAATGACACACCGTGCCAATAGATAGACGATGACAAAGATCCAGCGAAGGAGGTGTTCTCTCTGGTGGCATCGGAGCATCAAGCACCGTACCATAAGTGCCACATCAGGAAGTATTACCCGATGCAGTATAATTGTGCAGAAAATCACACACGCGCATCAGATACTGTGCTGGTCAAAGCATCACGAGACATGTCAGCAGTTGGTTTGGTGTATCGACATTGTGCCATGCGCACCAGACGTGGATGTGAACTGACACGTCAGCATTACCAGCACTGAAAGGTCAGGTCAATATGCTGTACTGTATCCAAACACTGTTGCTATACTACCATCAACAAAATCCTTTAAATACCACAGCGATGAAAACCTTGCGTAATATCACGCGAGACACAACGCAGCAAATTTGCAACTGACATGAGAACAAGACTACGCAGATCCCATAGAGCCAGGCGCCAGGAGGGATAACGGTCAGCGGGGGACAAGGAGCAGCGAAGAAATACATGTAAGCTGTAAGTTTTAAGCAGGAGGTTCCCCCGAGCAGCTATAAGCTGGGAGACGGTCGGTTCATCATCCCCCGACCAGACAAGAGCAAACCAGGGCGGCACTATTGCAATCCCCCGGATATAGGCGCATAGGGGTGTTAAGATAAGCTCGTTAGGGGGAGAAGCCATGAATGGCGAGAGGTTTAGGTGCTAGGAGAGAATGTCGAGAGAAAAGAGAGTGAGATTAGAAGAGAGAGGGATACAAGGAGGGAGTTGTACCCTCAAGTCTGTGAGCAAGAAGCTCAACCAGCGGAGCTCCTGTGCCGCCGTGGCACCAGCGTAGATCTCAGCCTCACATTTAGACTGTGTAACAAACGACGAGCGGGTGGACCTGCACAAGATGGCGCCTGTACCAAGACTAAAGCAGTAGCCCTTGGAGGACCTAAGCGTCTCAGCGTCGTTCGCCCATGAAGCGTCTGTGTTCCCTGTAAGGACCACTAGCCTGCGTCCTCCTAGCACTAGCCCCATGCCCAATGTACTTGCTAGATAACGCGAAATCCTCTTAGTGGCCGACCAGCACTGTGGTCGGTGTCTGCCTGTGGCGACAAAGCAAGCCAGGATACTAAGAGGGTATGCGAGATTTGGACGAGTGCAATTCATCAGGTACATGAGGCAACCCACCAGCTCAGCATACGGACCACTAGGCTCTACTGACTCCTTAGGGACTGGAGACCAGAGCCTGTGATCTACTGGAAGAGGTGTGGGCTGTGAGGAGGAGAACTGAAGGCCGAACCTCTAAAGGACCTGGCGCACCAAGTGTGACTGTGTGAGAGTGATGGTGCGCGCTGCTCTGTCCCTGGAGATCTGCAGGCCAAGATAGCGGCGCAACTCTCCTAGGTCAGTACAGGTGTGTCTCCTCAGCAGCTCAGCCTTCACGGAGGCCAGTGCGTCTTTGTCTGTAGTAGCGAAGACCAGGTCGTCTATGTACACAAGGATGTAGAACAGAGTTTGTCCTGAACGAACGAAGAGCGGAGGGTCTGCAGACAACGGGAAGAACTGCAGGTCAGCTAACGTAGCACGCAGCGTATCGTGCGACTCACGGGGTGCCACAGTTGGAGTAAAGACGCAGCACAGGGAGGCCGCGGCGGGCTCACGCAGCTACGACCCATGGGATAAGAACGTCAAGCACATCGACCTTCCGCTCCAAGGGAAACACCGTGGTATAGCGCGTGTAGTCGTCGACAAACACTAGGAAGCCTAGCATTCGCACTGCCGCTGCCGCAGCCGCCTCTGCCACTGCAGCCACTGCATCTGCCGCCACTGTTGCTGCAGCAACCTGCGCTCCCGCTGCCGCTTCCGCTGCCGCCACTGCCGTTGCAGCTGCTTCCCTTGCAGCCGCGACTGCCGCCACTACCCTTGCAGCCGCCGCTGCCACGGCTGCCCTTGCAGCCACCGCTCCGACGCTGCCCTTGCAGCTACCACTGCCGTTGCTGCTACTGCCGTTGCCAGCTAGTCGCCAAATAGCCGCCGCCACTGCAGCCGCCACTGCTGCTGCCTCTGCCAATGCCACTGCCGCCACTACTGCTGCAACTCCCACTTCCGCCGCTACTGCTGCCCCTACCGCTGCAGCCCCTGCCACTGCCGCAACCGCTGCAGCCACTACCACAACCACTGCAGTCACTGCCGCAACTTCTGCAGCCATTGCCGCTGCCACTGCAGCCACTGCCACCACTGTCACTGCTGCAGCTGCTGCCACCACTGCCACTGCTGCCTCTGCCACTGCTGTAGCCGCTACCGCCGCTGCCGCTGCCGCCTCTGCCGCTGCAGCTGTGCTGCCGCCGCTGCCACTCCTGCAGCTGCCACCGCCATTGCCGCTGCTGCCACTGCAACTGCCGCCACTGCTGCTTCCGCCTCTGCAGCTGCAGCCGCCAGGTGCAGCCGCCACTGCCGCCGCTGCCCTTACAACCGCCACTGCCACCGCTGCCCTTGCGGCCGTCACTGCCGCCGCTGCCCTTGTAGCTACTGCTACCGCCGCTGCCCTTGCAGTCGCCACTGCTGCCACTGCCACTGCCGCAGCTGCTGCCGCTACTGCCGCTGCCGCCGCTGCCGCCGCTTGTGCTTCCGCAGCTGCTGCAACCTCCTGCCGCTGCCGCCACTGCCGCTGCCGCCACTGCCGCTGCCGTTGCAACTGCCCGCAGCAGCCGCCACTGCCGACGCTGCCTGTGCAACTGCCACTACTGCCGCCACCCTTACAGCTGCTGCTGCCGCCGCTGCCCCTTGCAGCCACCAATGCCACCATTGCCGCCACTGTCCTTGCAGCTACCGCTCCCACCGCTGCCGCCACAGCCACTGCAGCCACCGCTGCCTCTTCTGTCGCCACTGCAGTCGCCAGCCGCCAGCGGCCGGCTGCCGGCAACCAGCCGCCGACCCCCAGCCGTCAGCCGCCAGCTGCCACCACTTGCGGCCAACCGCCGACCGCCAGTCGCCAGTCGGCCGCCAGCCTCGTGAGTCCTCTGTGCCCTATGGACTGTCATTCGCCCTGTGCCGCCATTCCTAGTGACTCCTACCTAGCTCCTCGGCGCGCTGCTCCTAGTAGCTCCTCTCGCGTGTACTTCCTTCTCGTTTGTTTCCTACTACTATTCACAGCTTCTTGCCTCCTGCTCGTTGCCACTGCTCCGGCCACATCCGCCACTGCTACTACCTCCGCTAGCGCTCCTGTAGCACCTAGTGCCTCCCACTAGTCTCCTCCTTGTTTCTAGAGTTCCTCAGCGCCTCTCTCCTCGGCATGATGGCCTCGTTCCAGTCCGTCCCTCGGCCAGACCGCCGGGCACTTCCCTCCACTCTTCGATTTCTCGCTCATTGTCTACAGTTGGTGAACCCGCACCTAGACTACACGCTCCTAGAGGATCACATTAGTTACCTCCTCGGCTTCTGGCTCCACGACCTCAACATCTGCTTTCGGGCTCTCTGGCCAGTGCCGCAGCTGCAGCAGCAGCAGCGGCAGCAGTGTCGGCAGCGACAGCAGCCGCAGTGGGGTCTTGGGGGTGCTGGGCGAGGTGGAGACTCTGGAGGTGCGGCCTCGGGGCGGTCATTGCCCTAGGGCCAGTGTGGTTTTGCTGGAGGACCGGGGGCCTTGGGGCCTAGGGTTCTAGGTCCCACCACCGTGTGCTAGAGGACAGGCTGCACGAGTTGGCCTAGTTGGCTGCTGCTATTCCCCATCTCTGCTCTATGCTTGTTTTCCCAGAGGGCGACCCAGACGCTCTCGACATCCTTGTTCCGCGCTCTTACGATGAGGGGGTGTCGGGGCCCTAGGCAGCCCAGTGGATACAGGCCATGGAGGTTGAGATGGCATCTTACAGATCCACAGGCACTTACGTCAACGCAGTTCCCCCGCCTGGGGCAAACATAGTCGATGGCATGCGGATCTAGAGGGTGAAGCGCTCACCTGGAGAGCCGCCGAAGTTCAAGACGCATTACGTGGCTAGAGGCTTCAGTCAGCGTGAGGGTGTGGACTTCTTCCAGACCATCTCCCCGACCCCGAAGATGACTATACTACGGGTCCTTCTTCACATAGTCGCGCAGCGTGACTACGAGCTTCACTCACTTGACTTATCTACAACTTTCCTGCAGGGTAGTTTGCACGAGCATATCTACCTCCGGCTCCCTCTAGGCTTCTCTGGATCCTTCCCACCTGAGAACGAGTGGAGCCTGCGTCGTCCTCTCTACGACCTTCGTCAGGCACCCTGTGAGTGGCGCGACATGCTTCGCACCACTCTTGCTGAGCTGCAGTTCTTTCCTTCCTCTGCTGACCCCTCTCTCTCTGTTCGCACGGGTCACACACCGTTCTACATTCTAGTGTACGTAGACGATCTTATCTTAGCTACTCCGGACAGGGTCGCATTGGCCTAAGTGAAGGCCGAGTTACTTAGGAGATACACCTGTACAGACTTGGGGGAGCTGAGGCGCTATCTCGGCTTGGAGATTTCTCGTGGCCATGCTGCTCGCATGATCACACTCTCCCAGTCCCATATGGTGCAGCAGATCCTCCAGAGGTTCAGTCTCCAGTTCTCCTCAGCACAGCCCACCCTTCTGCTTGTGGATCACAAGCTCTCTGCTCCTGTTTCGGCAGAGCCGGTCCAGGCTAGTGGTCCATACACCGAGCTGATGGGGTGTGTTATGTACCTGATGACCTGCACTCGACCAGATCTAGCGTACCCTCTCAGTCTCCTGGCTCGCTTTGTTGCGATAGGCAGGCACTGACCAGTCCACTGGTCAGGAGCCAAGAGGGTACTGCGGTATCTGGCAGGTACATCCGGACTGGGGCTTGTGCTAGGAGGACGGGAGCCAGTGGTGCTCACTGGATACACAGACGCGTCGTGAGCTGACCATATGGAGATGCTCAAGTCGTCTCAGGGCTACTGTTTAAGTCTTGGCGCTGGTGCAATCTTGGAGGTCCACCAAGTTGTCATCTGTAGGTCAGTCTAGTTGTGAGGCAGAGATATACGCTGGGGCTATGTCCGTTCAGGAGCTTCGCTGGCTGACGTTCTTGCTCACTGACTTAGGTGAGCAGCCTAGGTCTGCCCCGGTCCTGTTTGCTGACAACAGGGCCATAATCCTTCTGTGTCAGGAGGCTCCACTTGAGGGCAGGGTGAAGCACATCCAGCTGCGGTACTTCCTGCTGCGTGAGGTGCAGCAGCTCGGCCAGGCTCGAGTGGTACAGTTGGCCTCAGAGGCAAACACCGCTGATATATTCACCAAGGCACCTGCGCCTCGTAACCATAAGCGGTTCTGTACTCAGCTTGGTCTCGTCTCCGTAGCAGCACCACTGCTTGTATCCAGAGTCATACTATACATGCTTGTACTTGTTTTTCTATACCTGCTTGTCTTGCTACACTTGCTGACTGGCCTTGTAGCCTCTTGCCTCAGTGGTCAGACTAGTAGTGCTGCCCTGAGTTGCCTTGTTACCCTCACCAGAGGTCGGACTAGTAGTGCTTCCCTGGTGTACTCTGCCTTTTTTATGAACTGCCACGATCTAGGCTAGGGGGTGTGTTAACAAATAAATTTATATAGCTTAGCTAGGTCATATTTGTTTATAGCCTAGCTAGTTTAGTTCTTAGTGAGTACAGCCCTAGTTTTGTATCCCTGAAATGTTCCGCGTCGTTTGCGGAATACGGGGAAGCCCTTGGTGGCGTCTGATCACCGATCTTAGAGTATTTTTAACCAAGAAAGTTTTGAACCGTACAAAAGCCCTCTGACGTTCTTGTAACACCAAAGAATCTGCCAGGGCGAGCTCAAACTAGTTCCTGGCTGGCCTCGTGGGATCGCGTCTAGGCCTCCACCAAGCGTCACTTGCGCGATCAGCTAGACCGAAGGACCAAGCCGTCGCGCATCCCTTAATTCACCATGGTACGTTTGTAGGTTGTGGTGTGTCCGCACCACGCCCATCATCGCGCCCATTTCGAATCGGCTCAATCACATGCGGCTTACCCTGCCGCTCGTTCTTCCACCGCCTTCGTCTCGATCGTTTCTCGATCCCTTTTTGAAGCGCCTCTCACCGTCGCCACTCCCTTCACCATCGCCCACGTTCCTCTCATCCGCTGTGCCTCTCATCCGCTGTGCCTCTCATCCGCTGTGCCTCTCATCCGCTGTGCCTCGCCTTCGATGATCGCTCTTGTGTTCCGCCTCCCCCGCGTCCCTCACCCCTCCGCTCTTTCCCTCACCCCTCCGCTCTTTCCCTCACCCCTCCGACCCTCATCCGTCGCCCCTCCGCCCGTCATCAATCCAGCGACCGGTTCAGCAAGAGCAGTGAGGTGGAGCACATGCGGCCTTGGCAACAGCCGTTCCCATTCAGCATCGCTGCCCCGTTTCTACCCTTCTCCCTCACCCCTCGTCCCGTCAGCAGCGTCGGCCGCTTCGACATCAGCAGCCAGCTGTGCAACAGGCAGGCTTGGCTGCAGCCGTTCATTTGAACCGTCGCTGCCCGTTTACCCTCCCTTCCCCCTCACCCTCTGCACTCCACCTGGCCAGCGACCGGTCAACCATGAGCAGTCAGCTGCAGCACATGCGGGCTTCTTGACTACAGCCTTTCTTATAGCTCCCCCACTGAATCCTCCGACCCTCCTCGTTTCCCCCCATTCCTCCTCCCTCTGTCAGACCAGCGACTGCTCAACCAAGAGCAGTCAGCTGGAGCACATGCGGGCTTGCTCTTAGCGTTGCTGCTCCCTTCTCTGCCCCTCACCTTGCCTCTCACCTTGCCCTTCGCCTTGCCCCTCCACCCTTCATCAGGCCAGCGATCGGTTCAACATCAGCAGCCAGCTGGAGCACATGCAGGCGAGATACGTGGGCACGGGGCATGCTGACACCGCCAAGTAGTGAGTGGGATAGTAGCGAGTGTGCTTTTATCGAGGAAGACTATAATAGCATGTAGAGCAAGCAGCAGCAGCAGCAGCAGCAGCAGCAGCGGCGGCGGCGGCTCCAACGCCAGCAGTCGGTTGGATCACATGCAAGCAATGTTTCCGGCCACAGGCCATGCAGACACCGCAGCCAAGTAGTGAGCGTGCGTGCCACGAATGAGACAGAGCCTGCCAGTTAACGAGTTGGCTGGTCTTCACGAGCAAGGTAGCCACAGAAAGCCAAGACAACATGGGCTGTGAGTGTGCTTTTGACTCGTGCTGACTGATGGAGGCACATGCTTGGAAGCACGTTTGGCAGGCCAAGTCACGCAGAGCAGCAGGGGCGTGGTCTGGGTGCATCGTGCATGGGGCCTCGCCTTCGCCTCGCCTTCGCCTCACCTTCGCCTCGCCTTCGCCTCGCCTTCGCCTCGCCTTCCTTCCTCCGCTGTATCTTAGCTGCATCCGTTTTGCTCCTTCCTCTCCGTCCCTTCAATGCAGTGAGTGGGCGGCGAACATCCACAGCGACAGCTACGCGTTGTTGTGCATGAGCTGCCAGTTGCTGCTGGCCTTCTTTGCGCCTCCTCACACCTACCTCCCATGCTCATGTTCCTTCCCCTGCATTCCCCCCTTGTGATCCAGCCAGTGGGCAGTGAATATCCTCAGAGGTCAGCTATGCACGGCACATGGTTTCAGGCGCCTCGGAATAAAGCCGTCCTGCGTGCCGTCTCGTTTGTCCTCCCGTTTCTCCCCAGCGAGTGGGCGGTGAACATCCACAGGGTCAGCTACGCCTCGTACTGGCCGTCGTTTCCTATTCTTACGCCTATGCCTTTCCATGTTCCCCCCCCCTTCCCCCCCAAACCGCCCTTGTGATGCAGCGAGTGGGCGGTGAACATCCACAGGGACAGCTACGCGTCGTACGTGGGGCACCACCCATTGCTGGCCTTCTTTGCCGTGGCTGAGAACGAGAGCATTGGACGAGAGCGATACAACTTCATGCAGGTACTGCAGGGGGTGTTGTGGCATGTACAGTGGATACTGTAGGGGGTGTTGTGTTGTAGCACGTACTGTAGCAGGCACTGTAGCATCTACTGTAGCACGTACTGAGGCATGTAGTGGAGCGTGCATTGTAGCGCTGCTGGCCATCTCTGCTGTGGCCGAGAACTAGAGCATTGGAAGAGAGATATTTACAACTGTATGCAGGTACTCTGTAGCGGTTGCTGTAGCATGTACTGTAGCCAGTGCTCTAGTGTGAACTGTTGCAGATAATGTAGCTGGCATGGTGGCAGGGTCTGAGCAGACACTGTAGCTGGTGCTGGCATGAATGAGTGCTTGACTCTCTTCTCCATCTCCTCCCTCCCCCATGCCCTTGACTTCATCTCCTCCCTCCCCCATGCCCTTGACTTCATCTCCTCCCTCCCCCATGCCCTTGACTTCATCTCCTCCCTCCCCCATGCCCTTGACTTCATCTCCTCTCTCCCCCATGCCCTTGACTTCATCTCCTCCCTCCCCCATGCCCTTGACTTCATCTCCTCCTCGCTCTCCCATGCGCCCGTCTCCCCTTCCCAGCGCATGCTGCTTCCATGTGGGCTGCCGCCGGACCGGGATGAGGAGTGAGGAGGAGACTGGAACCGATTGGCGGCTTTTGCTAAATTGCAGTTTCTGCTGCAAGAGACCGGAGACGCTCCTGTATTACTGTGCAAGCTTTTGCATACACCTGGCAGAGTTGCTAAGGGGAAAGAAGACGAAACTGCTAGTCACTGACATCTTTCTCCCAACTGTACAAAATTGTTTTTGTATGTTCAGCTCTACACTATCGTCAGCAGCAGCAAGTGTGTTCAGTGCTCACCTCACCACATTTTATGATTCCAGTGTTCAATCATGCAGCGCCATTGGATGGAAACGTTAGAATTGCATTGATGAAATGAAATAGCGAAGTAAACATAAGGCACACATGAAACAAGCATCCTAGATCTCGTCTCGTCCTCCTGCACTCTCTTCGTGCTTCTCTCTCTCCTCTCGCTACTCTTTCTCCCTCCCCCCATGAGCGAAGAAAGAGTAGCGACAGATGAGAGGGCAGAAGATGACAAAGAGTAGGAGGAGACGCAACTAGGAAGGGTGCATGGTTGGCAAGATGCCAACCTTTGAATACTTGCGCAGCCACAGCAGCTAGGAAGGAACCACCGCCTGAAGAAAATGACCGCCACGAGAGCACACCCCTTGAACAGTGTCGGATCCACAACCACCCACCACTTGCCGTGCTTCTGCCCGTCCTCCCCCCTCCCCCCCGTCCCCTCCCCCTCTTCTCCCCCCTCCCCGCCTAAGGCAGTTGCATCCTGTTGACCCCATGCACAACAACGAACTTGCCCTTGAACAGAGTCGGATCCACAACCACGGACCACTTGCCGCGCTTCTGCCCGTCCTGCCCGAGCGCGACCACCCCGCCACTGCGGGTCTCCTTGACCGTCAGAGCCGTCCCGTCGTGCACCGTGGTGAAGGTGGCCCCGGGCGCCTTGATGTCCTCCATAGTGAGGTACCCGTCAAGCACGTTCATGAGCCCCAGGGCCTCGTACTGCTCGCCCTCCGCCTCGTTGGTGGGGATCTTGCGCACGCCCGCACCGATGATGGCAGCATTGGTTGGTAGGAGAAGGGTCTTGTTCACCACGTCACTGAAGTCAAAGTCTTCGGGAAAATCGTCTGTTGGTAGGTACAAGGAGAGGAGAAATAATGGAAGCCGAGGGGTGGGGAAAAGAGAACAATCATGAATCATGAGGAACAGCGCCCCCAGGGCCTCGTACTGCTCCCCCTCCGCCTCGTTCGTGGGGATCTTGCGCTCGCCCGCGCCCACATGATGTCAGCATTGGTGGGCAGCAGGAGCGTCTTGTTCACCACGTTGGTAAAGTCAAAGTCCTCGGGAAAATCATCTGTGGAACGAACAAAAGAAAGGTACGGATGGTTTTTTTTTCCCGGAAGGTCACTGCGTTGGTGGGTAAGAGGAGCGTCCTGTTCACCAAGTCGAAATCGTGGGGGAAATTGTCTGCGGGTGCAACGACCAGAAGCGAGATAGGATTGAGAAAGGAAGGGCGATGGGATTACCACGATGGCGGGCAGCAGGAGCGTCCTGTTCACCACGTCGCCGCGTCAGAGAAATCGCTTGCGGACCAAAGGGGTCAGAGAAAGACAGAAAATGAAATCACGGAGGGGGACGGGTGGGGTGGGGGGAGAGGGAGAGGCGGAAGGCGGGATCCGCTCACCTTGGCGGGAGAGCAGGATGCTGGCGACGCGGCGGATGAGCGAGTACTTGGGGCGGAACCTGAGCGCGCGCTTGAGCCCCTGAAGCTCCGCCACCACCTCCGCCTTGGGCGGGCCCTGCGCCGCCGCCAGGGACGCGGCGGCCAGCAGCAGCGCGACGAGCATGGGCAATGCGAGCGACAGCTTAAGCGCAGCCATGATAATACGCGTTATGAGGCGCTTCGGTAATACTAGTAGAGGGGAAATCAGGCAGAAGCGGATGGAGGAGAATGCACGAGCAGCAAGTGCAGGACAGTTTCGAGGGTGAATGGTGAAGGCGAGAGCTGGTGAGGAACGGTCTGGCCATGCCTGCCTCTTAAATCCTATTTATGGGGCAGATGCCTCTCCCATGTCTGCGGAGTGCGATGGCAATGGCGGCTCGGGTCGGGTCGAAGCAAATGCCACCGCCACCAATCCGCGCGCCTCGATGCTGGAGAATTGAGGCGCGCTTGTCCTCTTCCGAAACTCATGCACAGTGCGGCGCGGAGCATAGAAAAAGGCCGATGACTGTCCACTAGCCATGGCATGTACTGTAGCGCATGTCTGCCTGGAGCAATGCTGCCTGGGCACAAGCTGCCTTGGCACAACCTCTGCCAAGTCACCCCCCCATGTCTTCAGCGTGGCGGGCGGGTGAGCTCAGATGTCACCACCGACATTCCATGCGCGTGGGCACTGCACTGCTCTCGCCACCATAGCTATGGCATCACGCACGCGCCGAAGACAAACGCGCTGCCTCTCGGCTCTAGAAGTGAATGTTAACCAGGGGCTAGTGGGGTAGAGCAGGGGCGACGCGACAGCTCTCCACAAACCTTGATTGGCAACCGCACACCTAGGTTTGAAATGCGAAGCTCAGCCGCAGCGGTGGTAGCCTATTCGGTAGCTTCATTCTGCAGGTGCTCCTCCGAAGTGTACCCAACACGGATTCATAAATAACCTACCGGTATACGTATAACAAACTTCGTGAGCCAACAAATGGATTTCCAGCTCCAATTAGGATCAAGCTAACATTTCCTAACAAATGCTACATATGTCCACACACACACCACCTACCAGTCCAACATCATTAATTCAGGAGAAGTCATTCAAGAAATGATGGAGAATGAAAGGCTTTTTAGTGTGTTGCCTCCAATACACTTCAAGGCAGGGGACAGGAATGACACAAAATGGGCATAGATCAGCAAAATAAAACCCACTAGGGCGGTCGTATGCAAATGACCGCAGTCCCATCTTCCTACACAACGTGATTGCTGAGTGAACCAGCTGCACCACAGCTTCCAGTTATCTCAAAGTGTAGGACCAGCAGGTTCTCTCACCAAGCCACACCTTCTAAGCACCATCCCTCTCCGAATTCCAGGAGCTAAACTTGTAGACTTCCCAGCAGCACCCGAACAACCCACTTGCATGTGGACCAGTTTAGGCTTCTGCGGCTGCTGGTTCCTTTTTGGAAGCATCCTCGAAGTTCTCTCCCTCGACCAGCTCTGGCACCTCATCATCATCCTCAGCAGCAGCCCCAGCGGCAGCAGCAGCCTCACCCGCCTTCTGATACTCCTGAGCAATCTTTTTCAGTCCGGCCAAGTTGTCAGGGCCTGAACAAACAGGGGAGGAGGTTGCTTTGGAACGAATGCTTTGGAGACTAGAACGCGGAAGTGAAATGAAGTGAAGCAGCTGATCCTAGTATGCACAGACTAATCTGTATTCATCACGGCATTCATCCTGATGCACAGTATGTCATTTCGTTACAGAGAAATTGCCCTCACTTACCAAGCTGGTTGATGATGCCAGGCAGCAATTCTTGGAGATCTGGAAAGCCGAAAAAAACAGACATAGCACTCCGCACCCGTTAGACGTGAGAATACGGTGTGCGAGACAAAAACATAGGGGAGACAACAGGGAGAATCGCGAGGAATGCAAACATGCAACTTACTCTTCTCCCGCGGGACGCCACTAACAACCCATGTGTTTGCTCCGATCGACGCTTGCACTGTAAATGAAAAGATTGACGGGACGGTCACACAAGACAGGACAGAAAGTGGCAAATCAGGCCAGGATTCAATAGCAGAAAGGCAAACTGGAAACGACCGTTGAATTGGAAGAGAACTAACAAGCATGCATGGCTTCATAAATGTTAAAAAACAACCAAAAAAAGGCTGGACAGTAGTAAAATGGCATGGTCGTACCCTTAGGGTTGGAGAAGTGGAGGACGGTGTCGTCTTTGAAGATGTTGACCTCCTCGATTCCAGGAATCGTGTTCACTCCCAGGCGCTTCAGCGTGCTTGATAGCCTCTTGTCGTCGGTCGTCGTCGTCTTGTGAGCAGCCTTTTTCTTCCTGATACAAATGAGGAACGAACAAGAGTGCACATGCCCCGAGTTAGCAACGCATGCAACAACAACACAGAACAGTAAGACAACCCCAACAATACGCCGACTTCACGCGTCCGGCCTAGTACTGCTTCGTTGAAGTTTCGATGGCGACTGCGAACGGTTCTTCGAAAATCCTCTACTCTCGATGCCTCTATGGATCGTCAAAAGGAGGAAACTACACCTGGTGTAAGAATAAAACCCTCACACGATGAACTAGTGAAACAAGATCAATCCCTTCGCAAGTTAATCCTGCTGAAACCAAAACCCCGTCTGAAGCTTTTCGCCTTCTAAAGAGTGGCAGCTCGTGAATCCTACATGCCTCCCGCGCCTTTCGCATCTTGAACCCTAGAAGCCCGTATCACCGTACCTCCTAACAGTGCCCTTGCCGCCGGTACGGACGGCAGTGGCCATCTTCATAAGCTTCTCCCGATCCATCTGAGAGTATAGAAACGGATAGTATAAGCAAGGGAGAAACAACGACGGAGTCCCAAGACCTAAAACAAATTACTAAGCTAGAAGGTCACTCGGATCCCTAAATGTAACTGACGTGTAATGACTCGCGTGAAGCCGTACCTTGCTTACGGGATGGGTTCTAGCGCGTGTAAAACGAGAATGGCCCTGCCTGACCCTAACGCTGCTGAGGTGAGGAATAGGAGAGGGGAAAAGGACTGGGTGCTCGAGCGGAGGGTCAGAAAAGCAAAGCTGACGAGGTTGCCGGGGGAGAAGGGGAGAGAGGAGAGGAGAGGGTAGCAAAGTGAGGAGGATAGAGAGGATAGCAGAAGGCACCCTTACAAGAGCAGCCATCAACAGAATGTGACTTTGACGGAATGACAACAGACAGCCGTCGGATCTTACCATTTTCGACCCCCGCCAAACTTTGAATCGTCCCAGCACATCGATGTAGTAGTTTGTGTTTGGGAGACTAATGTGTGATATCAGGAGACTCAATAATGATGTAGGAACAAAGCCAACTTTCCAGCCAATAGCTATCCGTTCTATTTTGTGACGTGGCCACATGGAACTTCCAAGGAACATATGGATCATCCCCTTCATTTTTCTCCATCCCACTTCAAACCACTCTTCAAATCCCTGTCACCTCTCTCCACCCCGCTTCATTCCGACAGTCACTACACTTTCCTGGTCCCCCAACTCAGTCATGCGCCACACCAGACCCAGTCAGACGAATAGGATGCTAGTTCATAAGATGCTACTTATGCTTTCCAGCTTTCGCTCTACCACAATTTCTCATCTTTCTGATCCGTTGGGTCTAAGACTTCAGGGATCCGCGCCAATAGTTTCCCACTAGCTTCTGGCCATTCCTAACCACAGATTAGGCGAGAATTCCGCCTTCCAATCATGGAGTGCGTCCACGTGCGAACATCGGTCAATACACAACCGCTGCCACCGCTATTATCACCTCCACGTCTGGCCAGTCTAAGGATACCTGACTTCGTCATCCGCTGTCATTCCGGCATCCATTGTCACGCGCCATCCTTATCGTTTCGGCATCGCGTAAGAGTGCCGTCGCGGCGTCGGCAATTGACCATCCGGCGAGCAACGGAAGGGTGGAGTGGTGTATGGAGCACAGCAGATAGTGGCGACTGGACGCAATTAGGCGGGTTTCAAGCGGGCGATCAGGCGGGCAATCAGGCGAATTTCGCGGACAGTGGCCGGTGGGGTCGCAGCTCCGCGGAGTCGCATTCAGCGGCTGGCCGTTCCAGCGGCTTTCCCGATGGCGACACGAATCATTCTCAAGAAAGGCGCTCCCCTGGGAAGTTTCATCCTCTTCCCCCTCCTCCTCCAATTCCCCCGGTCTCTACATCTCATTCCGCATCATTGTCAGCTCACGACGCGTCACCTTCACCTGCTCTGGATCCGACCAGCCTCATGCGCGTCCTCGCGTTATCCATGGCTGCGCGCACCGCCATCGTCGCTGCGGCGGGCTCCTTGAAGGCTGACGCCGCTGGTCCTTCTGCCGCCTCCTTAGAATCTCCGGATCCCAGCGCTTCCTCGCTCAAACATCCTGCGCCTCTCCCACACCAGCCTGCTGCCTCCTTGCAACACCCGGATCCGTTTGTGCCACCCCAGTCGCTCCAAAAACAGCAGCAGCAGCAGCAGCAGCAGCCGCAGCAGCAGCAGCAGCAACAGCAGCAGCAGCAGCAGCAGCAGCAGCAGCAGCAGCAGCAGCAGGAGTACGGAGGCAGGTGGGGAGAAAGGAGGAGGGAGGATGGGTGGGGAACGGCAGGAAGCGGTTACGGTGGATTGGGGTTTACGAGTGGTCCTAACGGGCGGGAAACGGTTACAGCGGGAAGAGGTTCAAAGCAGCAGCAGGCGGGTTTGGGCATGAGAGCGTCCTTTGAGGCGCCTCTAGCTACAGCCACGGGGGTGAGAGCGTCTTTTGAAGTGCCTCAGAACACAGCCGTAGGGGTGAGAGCTTCCTTTGAGGCGCCGCAGAGTACGGCAATGGGCGCGAGAGCGCTACTGGCGCAAAGAATGGGTTGGGACGGGGACGGCAGGGGGAGGGGGCGAGGCAGGGGCGGGCGGACGGGCAGGGAGATGCCGCTAGGCGTGGCTAGTGCGATGAGGGGAAGGGGAGAGGCGCAGGCAGGGGGATGGGGAGGTGGGGGAGGGGAGGTGGAGGGCGGGTGGGGAGGAGCAAGGAGAGGGGGCGGAGGGGAAAGTCTGGGGGGGTGGGATGCGGGGGTGGCGCGAGGGGGAGGGGGGGAAAGGGGAGGGGAAAGGGGAGGGGAGAGGGGAGGGGAGAGGGGGGGAGAGAGGGGGGGAGAAAGGGAAGGGGAGAGGGGAGGAGAGAGGGGGGGAGAAATGGGAGGGGAGAGGGGAGGAGAGAGGGGAGGAGAGAGGGGGGGAGATTGGGTTGCACAGGCGCTAGGAGGGATTGGGGGAAGGGGGAGTGGCAGAAGTGGAGAGCGGAACGGGAGGGAAAGGGAAGAATGGGACTTTAACGATGGGAACTTAACCGATGGGCAAGGCGGCTGGAAGGCGGATAGTGAGGGGGATTGGGAACGGGAAGGAAGGGAGGGATCCCGTGGAGAGAGGGGGGGGAGGTCTGGGCAGGAAGAGGGAGAGGTATGGGAAGAGAGAATGAAGCAACAGGCGGGATGGGGAGGGGAGAAGGCACAATGGAGAGGGGTTGGGCAGCCGAGTGGTGACTATAACGATGGCAGAGATAGAAGGGTGCAGGGACTGGGGAGAATGCAGGGAGAGGGGAGGGATGGTGGCGTTTGGCAGAGCGGAAACACGCCGTCTGATGTGAGGCAGGAGAGCGATGGGATAGAGAAAGAGGGGCAGTGGAGGGGTGATGGGGAGGAATGGAGGGAGGCAGGGGAAGGAGGGAGGGAAGAGAGGGAGCCAGGGGCGAGCTGGCCGGATGGTGACAGCGGGGGAGGACGAGATGGGACGTATGGTGGAGGGTTGTACCGGGGAGGGGAGTACAGGGGAGGTGATTATACGGGAGGTGATGTTAGGAGAGGGGAGGGCGGGAGTGAAGCGCGACGGCGGGCCAGTGCTGGTGAGGAGAGGAGGGGTGAGATATCATGGGAGGGGAAAGGGGAGGACAGAGGGGAGGGCAACGCGAGTGAAAGGGGATGGGATGGGCGAATGGTAGCAGGAGGAAGTGACCAAGAAAGTGGAGAGAGCAGAGGGCCAGTGGGAGAGGAGGAACCTTGGGAGTTCAACGCATTACGGCAGCAGCAGCAGCAGGTGATGATGGGCGGGCAGAGAGGAGTGCAGCAGGAGGCACTAGGGGCAAGGGGTGGTGCTGGCAGCGCTGGTTTTGACAGACGGGCGGTGGAGGCTGGGGAGCAGAATACACGGGCTGGCAGCACAGTCAGGCCAAGTTCATCCTCGCCTGGAAGCGCCACCAGCGCCACCAGCGCCACCAGCGCCACCAGCGCCACCACCAGCAGTAGCAGCAACACCAGCAAGAGCGCCAGCAGCAGCAACGCCACCACAGCCACTCCAGCAGACCCTGGCACATCTCTATCCATGCGCGAGCGCTTCAACCAGTACATGGCCGAGGGGCAGACCCTCCTGCAGGAGGGCCGCGGGGGGCTACAGGGCCGCATCGAGATCGGCATGGCAGAGGCGTTCCTGGAGCGCGCCACTGCGCTCTTTGAGCGCGCGTGCCAGCTGGACCCGGTCAGCGTGGTGGCCGTGGGGCAGCTGGGCAACGCACTGCTGGCGCATGGGGAGGTGAAGCTGCGGACGGTGCAGCTGCTAAGGGCGCAGTCGCCCCTGGCAGGACTGCTGGGAGCGGGGGGCGCGGGGGGCGCGGCGGCAGCGGCGGCAACGGCGGGGGAATACAGTCCTGCCGGCAGCAACGGCGGAGGTGGGAGCTCGAGTGCAAACAGCAGGGCTTTGGTGGCAGGAGTTGCAATGGGTGCAGGCAGTGGAGGGGTGTTGACACTGCAGCAGGAGCAGGTGGCGCGGGAGGCGGCGGCAGTGATGGACCGGCTGGCGGACGAGTGCGAGCAGCTGCTGGTGCAGGCCGGCCGGCAGTACCGCCAGGCGCTCTCCATGGACAAGCGGGATGCCAGGGCGCTCTTCAACTGGGGGCTGGCGCTGTGTTACCGGGGGCAGCTCGTTGCGGAGGAGGCGGGGGACAATGAGGTGAGTAACTGATGTCGTTTGAGTGGCCGGCAGCACCGCCAGGCATGGCGCTGTCCATGGACAAAAGGGACGCCCCGGCGCTGTTTAACTGGGGGCTGGTGAGTGCGAGCAGCTGCTGGTGCAGGCAGGCCGGCAGGCAGGCAGTACAGACAGGCACCCAGCATGGACAGGCGGGATGCCAGGGCTCTGTTTAAGTGGGCACAGACTGGCACTTTGCCACCAGGGACAAGTGGTGGCTGAGGAGGCTGCTGACAATGAGGTGAGCTTAGAGGTGGGAGTAGAGAGCAGCTTTTAGGTGAGTTGAGGCAGTTAGCAGTGATGGACCAGCTGGCAGATGAGTGCTTTTGCAGGCAGTGAGGCGGTACCCTCTTCCTCATATTTTCTCCCTTCCACGCATCTCTCTCTCCCACTCCCCACTGCCTACCTTGTCCTGTTGTTCGCTCTCCCAAGCTCCCTCACTCCCCCAGGAGTACGAGGTGCTGGCAGACCGAGACATTCTGTGCAGACCGAGACAGTCTGTGCAGCCTCTCTGTCTATCTCTCCTCCCCTTTTCCTCCAATCCCCATCTCCTCCCCTTTTCCTCCGACCCCCATCTCCTCCCCATTCCTCCGACCCTTATCTCCCCCCAGGAGTACAAGGCGCTAGCGGACCGCATGTTCTGTGCAGCGATTGACAAGTTTGAGGTCATGCTGTCCATGACTGACCGGTGGCATGCCAGTGGTGAGTGCTTAGAACACGGGCATGCGCACATGCTTGGCCCCTCCATAAAACCATCGGTATGTTTGATTCCATGGTGTCCGTGACTGACCGGCGGCACGCCAGCGGTGAGTCTTTGGAGGAGTATGGCAGGTGGGTAGCCAGCGGTAAATCCCTTCACATTTCTCCTTGCTCCTTCTGTCGCATCTTCCACTTGTGCCGTTCTCTACTCCTGTCCGAGCCGTCACCTTTCTCCCTCCTCCCTCCTCTTATCTTCACACAATTTCGTCCCCGGTTTGCCCCAACTACTTTCTTCCACCACTTGCCAACAGCGCGCTTGCCAACAGGGCGCTTGCCCGTCTGAACCATTCCTCCCTCGGCCTCCCCTCCTCCCACACATTGCCCCTCCATGTTTTCCCCCCTCCTCTTGTCTCATGCTCCTTCTGAACCCCCTTTCATCCCGCCCTCCCTCCAGCTCTCCTCAACTGGGCTCTCGCCCTCAGAGACCGCTCCCGCCTGCGCCCTCTCTCTTCTGTCTCCCGCCTGCGCTTAACCCAAGAGGCCCTGCAGCTGCTGCGGCAGGCCGCTAAGAGAGACTCTCCGCTAAGCGACGGGTCGCCCAGAGACCCCACGTTCGCAGAAGTGCGGAATGCCATGGTGCTGTGTGAAGCTGAGGTGGCGAAACTGAAGGAGACGGTGGGGAGGGGTGCAGATGGAAGGGGGAGAGGGGGACGGGATATTGGAGGGAGTAGAGCGCTGAGGCCTGGCAATGATAAGAACATGTCAGGTTGGTAGACATGGGAGCTGCTGCATAGCCATCTGCTCTGCAAGGTGATTGATTGTGGTCAAACTGGGCACGTTCAGTGTGTGACAATTGGTGATGGATGTACATCAGGAAAATTGGCATCCGAATTGGCAAGGGCATGGGAGTCTATTGAGTGGCATGGCACATGGTAGAATGAGTCGTCACTGCACACAAAACATTGTTGGGACGATATAGACAAACCTATCCATTTGCTTGAGGTTCCTAGAGCTAACTCTATCATCAGGACTAGGGGCAGGTCATGCCCATATATGCTTAGCTAATTTGGTATTAGGCACTTCACTCCCCCTCATTTATGATACCTTACTAATAGCTCCAACGCGGTGTAGCTTTTTATGAGACCAAGATTGCTCCGACAAGGAGCAGAGCCCAACTCCTTCCTGTCATTGTGCTTCTTCGATCCACCACCTCGGAATTTGGACTCCCAGTACCGCGCTGTATGCGCATCTCAACAAATTGCACCGTTTTAGAGGGAACGAAATCGATGCTTGAGTCCCGTTTTGCCTCCTGATCTGTCTGACAGACGGAGATCCAAGGTCAGCAGAGTTCCAGATTCGCAGACACGGCACAGGCGAACCAGACTCTCAAGCCCACTAGAATCACGCCTTCCTCCCCTAGCTGTGAAACGCGTTGAGCTCGGTTTTGCCAGTGCCATTTCTCATTGGAGTCGTCGCGAGTGTTTGATTGGAATCTGGCCGCTGGTCATAAGCAATCAACGCCATGGGTGAGGTACGCCGATCCGCGTTCTCAGCATCTCCATACAACTCGTCACGCTGTTTGGTGTTTCTCTTGCGAACTGCTCTCATCGGTCCTGAAATTCGGCTGATGTCTGGCAGGTGTCGGCTCCACTGATAAAGAACATCCTGCTACTGGATTCAGAGGGGAAGCGGGTAGCGGTCAAGTACTATTCGGATGACTGGCCGACTCTCGCAGCCAAGTTGAATTTCGAAAAGTCGCTTCTGAGCAAAACGCAACGCGCCAATGCCAGAGCAGAAGGTGTGGTCTTTTCCGCTCGCAGTTCACCTCATCCTTTTCCGACAGAAAGTCAATGTTTATTTCCCGGAAACGATTACCATGCCTCCACCATCCAGTATTTACCTTCTCGTCTCGCTCTACGGCTTCATCGTACCTTTCTTTCCTCCCCGCACTGATTCATGCCTCACTCATTCCAGCGGAGATCGGCATCTTCGACGGGTTCATCGTGGTGTACAAGTTCATCGCGGACCTGCACTTCTACGTCACGGGAGGCGAGGACGAGAACGAGCTCATCCTCTCCACCGTCCTCACCGCCTTCTTCGAGGCCGTCTCGCATCTCCTCAGGTGACTCACTCGCTGATCAGCACACGGTAAGGCAGCTGGCATGTACCAGTGTGTGTTCCGCTGTTCCCCCTCGTCTCTTGTATTCACGTGGCATGTACTAGTGTGTGCTCAATCTGTCTCCTCGCAGTTCATAGTGATGGTCAAGCCACCATTAGCTATTCCTCTGAAGTCCTGAATCCAACGTTCCGCCTTGCGCCGTGCAGGGGCAACGTGGAGAAGAAGACGGTGCTGGAGAACCTCGACCTCGTGCTGCTGTGCCTGGACGAGCTCGTGGACGGCGGGTAGGTTCCACTCTGGGGATGTGCTGGAGGGTAGCAGCCTAGAAGGTGCGCATCATTGAATCTCGACCCCGTGCCGCTGTGCCTGGACGAGCTGGTGGACCGAGGGTGGGTTGCCATCCGGGGATTTGCTATGGTGTGTGAGCCGCTGGCGGACCGGGTTATAGGGTGGATGGTGTGGTAAGATGGTTGATCTTGGTCAGAGTTGCGCAATGGTGGTGGATGGCTGCAGTTGGATTGTACCAGTGCTACTTGAGCAGCCTGTGCGTTTGGAGCTAGCCCGTGCAGGTCTGCTGCTGGAGATGGTGGCATACTTGCACTCTATTCGCTTTCTCCATCTCTTGTGACTGACACTGCCTTCACCCACCTGTGCGATCTCGTGTCCCCTACTGCCGTTGAAACCCTAACTGTGCTTCAGCGTGATTCTGGAGACGGAGCCCACAGTGATCGCCAACAGAGTGGCCATGAGAGGAGCCGACGCCGACCTGCCTCTCTCTGAACAGGTCGGTACACAGTGCGTGGCGTTTAGATGTGGTGAACTGTACATAGTGCGTATAATAGGGCGGTGAGTAGTGCTGGCTCTTGGAACAGGTCAGTCAACAGTGCACGCATCTTCGGCGAGGGCAGTGATGAGTGTGTGGCGCTTGGAACAGGTCAGTAATCAGTGCACGGCTCTTCAGTTGGGTTGGTGAACACAGCGTGCGTTTTGTCTAGGTTTGTGAACGGTGCATAGGTCAGTGAACAGTGCATGGCTTTAAATTAAGGCTGGTGAACAGTTCATGGTTTTTAATCACGATCTGCGAACTGTGGAAGGCTCTTAGACTGAACATTGCATGCGTCTCAGAAAAGATCAGTGCCTGCTACGCTTGCAGTGCAGTTTGGTTGTGATATTTTGACATAGGTGCACATGTTGACCCCACTCGCTTCCCCTCCATCCCACTCCCTCCATACTCCTCCCATCTAGTGCGTGCATTGGCTGTACAAGATATAGTGGCTTTAGCACAAGGCACCTTATGTCAACAAGACTAAAGTTTCCCCCTCTTGACTCTCCCACTCCATCACTCCATCTGCCACATGTGTGTGTGTGCACGCACGTGAGGGGGAGGGGTGTGGGTGTGCGTGTGTATGTGTGCGTGCACATGCGTATGTGTGGTGTTTGTGCGTGTTCTTTTCCCTGTGCCAGACCATCTCCCAAGCATTGGCAACAGCTAAGGATCATCTGGCTCGCTCATTGCTCAAATGACATGTCATTAGTTACATGTTTGCGTCGAAGTTATATAAGCGCCTTCCTATGCGATGATTTGGTCCCATTTACTGATCCATAGATTAACTCCACAATGGACTCTCTCAACTCAAGTGTCTTGTACTATGCCATCTTACGAAAACGCCAGTAAAATTAGTGTACCTTAATGGAACGCGGCATTCCGGGTTCTGGATGTCTGCTTTTAGGGCGTGTCCTAATTGCACGCAAGGCATTTAACCTCCGAACGCATCTCACCTTCCGTTACTGTTATTGTACACTCGCGTTCCACAGCCGTAACGAAACGCGAGTTGGGCAAACTCGCCACTTTTGAGGGCGTGTCCTATGCATTCGTTTTTTCACCAATACCCTACCGAACCGTTTTATAAGCTAATTGAACCTCCCGAAACGTTTTTCACCTTACTCAACCGTTTTCGAACTTACGCTTAGGACGCCCTGAACAAATGCCAAATTCACAGTGCAAAACGTGTATGACGTGGCAATCTGTAACATTCGTATGTCCATTGTGTGCTCGCAACAGAGCGAAGAGTCGTTTCGAAACTGGGCATGAAATCAAGCATGTGTAAGGTCTGTGACGTGCATCGTAAGAATAACGAAACATTTGTCAAGAACTGCAGCCACCCGAAGGAACCATTCTTGTGTTTGAACGAGCTTAGCATGTCTATCAGATTTGTGGCGCGATCGTTACGTACAATGTTACAAATGGCCACTTGGGACGCGCCCTTCGAGAAACACAAGCAGCGGGACTACTCTTCAGGGGCAGGGAGTGCTCCCATCAAATCTTCCATGATCACACAGGGTGACTACTCCACTGCTTTTGTGGCACACTCGTCTCCGGGAATGCGCTTGTTTTTCCAGCACAACTGATAGCATTGCTACCCGCTCTGCCTTCTGCCGTATCTCATGCCTTCCGCCGTATCTCACTCCCCCGTCGCCCTTTTCTTCCGACGCTCCAGTCTCGCATTTCCGCCTTTCGTTACACCCGTTCGACTCACACCCGCGCGCCAGTGTTTACCGAGGCTAGGTGAGACGGGCGACCTAGCTTCTGTCAGGAGCGATCCAGCTTCGGGCACATGGCCTTGCCGAGCCGAGGCTGCGTCGAGAGGTTCGGGAAGAAAACAGGTTCGGGAGGACCGTCCTTCAGGAAAGAAGAGCGGTTCAAAAAGAAGGGACGCCGATTCGGCGGCTATGGACGTCCGGAGGTCAGGTTCGGCAGCGAGGGACGTTCGGAGGCCCGGTTCGGGAAAAAGGGACGTGCGAGAAGAGGTGTTGAAGGGCCTGATCAGCATCGAGGGATGGCGCGTGGTGGTTGCTGCGCCCAGTGCCAGAAACTTGGATGATGCCGTGAGGGGCGGGGGAGGGTGGGAGGTAGTGGGCACGGTGGAGGAGGTGCTCGAGGTGGCCGCCGTGGGGGGTGCTGCTGTTGGGGATGGTGGTCTGGGTGGTGTTGGCGGGGATGATCCCTGGGTGGGTTGGGTTGTGGAAGAGGCGGAGGAGGATGAGGAGGAGGAAGAGGAGGGGGAGGAGGAGGAGGAAGAGGAAGTTGGGGGGTATGAGAAGGACGGCAAGGAGCATGGGTGGAAAGGGGTGGTTGGGCAGCATTGGAAAGGGGGGATGCAGGAGTATGCGCGGGAAGGAATGAAGGCGGTGCAGGGGGAGGGGCTAAGAGGGTATGTGATGCGCGTGCTTGCTGCTGCTCCGTCGGTGACCCACATGCAGCGGCAGGGAGGCAGCTGCGAGAGCAGCAGCCGAGGGGAGGGGGGGGGGAGCAGAGGAGGGGGTGAGAGAGGGAGCACCTATGGGAGGGGCTCGAGTCTTCTACCCGACCGGCACACTGCCATGGGGCACGTGCTGAATGAAGCCATGCTGACGTGGCAGGACAGCATGGAAGCATCCGACTGGGTCCCTTCCCACTCGTCCTCCTCTCCCTCCTCCTCTCCCTCCTCCTCTCCCTCACCCGCCTCCCCCTCTATCTCCCCCGCTCATTCCTCCCCCGTGCCCCCAGTGGAGCACCTCATCCCGCTCGTTGACTCCATTCTCGTCGCAGCCGACCCCCACCAGTCCTCGCTCACCATATCGCCCCCGCCTGGCCTCCTTGACCTGGGCTGGCAGGCCGTCCGCCTGCAGGCGCTCAGGCCGAAGCTGCTGGCATTCAGTGAAGAGATGGCGAGGGTGAAGTGGGGGAAGAAGGGGGAGAGGGGGGAGAGGGGGGATGGGAGCAGGCGAGGAAACCCTTTCCCTATTCCCCCCATGCTGCCAACACAAACCAAACCCACCAAAACCACCACCACCACCCCCATCCTCAAATCTACACCCGCCCCGCCCACCATGCCCACTCTCCAACAGCTCAGAACCGCCGGGCGGCACGACCTCATCGCTGACATCAGCGCGGCTGGCGGACAGCTGGCGGTAGCGCAGGCGTTAGGGTTTGCCGCCCGGCGCCGGCCGACAGGGTTCTGGGAGGATGTGGGGAACGTGGACGAGGAGATAGAGGCGTTTGTGGGGCGGTGCTGGGTGGTGGAGTGCGGTGAGACCATGAGTATTCAAAAGGAGGTGGGGGGACAAGTGGACGGGGGGGGTGGATTTTCTCTGGGGTGGGTACGCCTGCGCAATTTCTTGTCTGGGGAGGCAGTGCATTTGGCGCTGAGAGACAAGGAGATGGTGGGTGAAGCCATGGCTGCTGCTGCTGCTGCTCGTGCTGGCATACTCGCACTTGCTGCTGCTCCTGCTGGTTGTGATGGTGGTGCTGGTGCTGGTGCTGCTGGTGCCGCTGGTGCTGCTGGTGCCGCTGGTACTGGTGCAAAGCCATTGCCATCCTTCTCTGACCTCCTGCAGCGAGCCACTCGTTGGCCCTCCGATGCTGCTGCTGAGGCTATCACTAGCAGCAGTGGCAGCAATGAGTTTGAACCAGATAATCTCCATAGCGGCACAGGCACTAGTGTGTATGAAACAGACACTAGCGGCAGTGGCACAAGTGTGTACAATGACGGGCAAGGGCTCGTGGTGGCGAGCGCAGCAGCCACTGCAGTGATGCCACGTGTCAGGGATGTGCTGGCAGCGAAGCGGTACGATCTGCATCATGCCATTGTGTTACACGGCGGTTACCGCATGGTGGCGCGGGAGCTGGGAAGGGAGAGTGGGTGCTGGGGCGGGCTGGAGAGTGTGGAGGTGCGATGGCAGGGGATGGGCACTCACACTCACACTCACACTCACTCAGGGGGGAGAAGTGAAATCAGCAGCAGAGGAAGTAGTAGCAGTAGCAGCATCACCATCAGCAGCGGATCTGGCAACAGCAGCAGTGGCAGCAGCAGAAGCATGAGGCGAATGGGGCGAGGGGCACGGCAGCAGCAGCTGGAGGAGGCAGCTGGGAAGGTGCGTGCGTTCATGCAGCAGCACGGGCTCTCCACCTTCCCCACCTCCACGCTCATGCTCACTCTAGGCGCGCCCCAAGCGACCACGGCTTTTGAGGAGTCTGCTTCTGAGGCGCCTCTGCAGCACCACGGGCTCTCCACCTCCCCCACCTCCACGCTCATGCTGGCAGCAGGTGCGCCGCAGCACGACGATGGGCACAGCTTGGGAAAGGGGAAGAGCGTGCGGGATGGCGGTGTGGGGACAGAGGGAGGGAATGAGAGTGTGAAAGGGTCGCTTGAGAGAGGAGTGGAGGGTGGGAGAGGACAGGAGTGGCGTTGGGAGGGGCGGTGGGAGGGGCGGGAGCTGGTTGAGGCGGTGAGGAGGAGTGGGGGCCCGGGGGTGGTTGCGGATTACCTGGGAGTGCGGCTGAGCAAGAGAGGCCGCGGGCACTGGGCGGACGTGCATGTGGCTGCTGCTGCCGTGCGCTCCTTCCTCGTGCACCACTGGGGGCTCATGGAGGCGCTGCAGCAGCAGCGGCGGCAGCAGCAGCAGCAGCATGGGTGGGACGAGGAGGAGGAGAGGGAGGTGTGGGAGGAGGCGGTGAGGGGAGGGGAGGTGGAGAGGCAAGGGCGCGTGCTCCCCACTGACGTGCAGCTGGTGGATGCCGGGCGGCTTGACATCCGGTACATTCTGAGGAAGTTTGGACGCGAGGAGATCGCGAGGGCTCTGGGTGCTCCGTGCCTCGTGAGGCATGGTGGCCGGGTGGGCAGAAGGCGAGGGAGAGGGAATGACCTTTGACGTGTGGCTCGTTGCTGCTGGGGGGGAGGACAAGGGGGAAGGAATGACCTTTGACTCGCAGCCCATGGCTGTTGGGCGGTCTGACAAGGAACGGCCCAGAGGAGAGGGAGGGTGGGAGGGAGAAGGAGAGGGAGAAGGAGAGGGAGAAGGAGAGGGAGAAGGAGAGGGAGAAGAAGAGGGAGAAGGAGAAGGAGAAGGAGAGGGAGAAGGAGAGGGAGAAGGAGAGGGAGAAGGAGAGGGAGAAGGAGAGGGAGAAGGAGAGGGAGAAGGAGAGGGAGAAGGAGAGGGAAAAGGTGAGAGAGAGGGCGACGGAGAGAGGAGGGCGAAGGAGGGGGAAGGGGCGAGGTTCATGTGTGGTCTCATGTCATGTAGCAGCTGACCCCGGCCACAGAACTGCTGGCAGGGATGCTTGCTCCGTTGATGTTACAACAGGTGGGTGTTAGCGGTGGGGGAAGGGGCAAGGTGTGGCCGCGAAGCCAAGCCACAAGACTACTGGCGGGGGTGCTTGCTCCTTGACTCTATCTAAGGGGAAAGAGAGGGGCCTGGTAGAGGGGGGGGGAGAGAGGGAGAGGGGGGGCAAGGGAAGGGGGATACGTGTGTGGTTGTACGTTGTGTGCGGGTGCTTTTTCATGTATGTTTCACCATTATCATTTATCCCCCCCCCGGCAACCCCCTGCCATGTGCAGTACCCGGTGCCATAATTCCAGTCACGGTGTGGATCAGTCTTCCTCTCACGCCCTCTCTCTTCCCCTCCCCTACCCCCCTCTCAGTGACCTCCTTTACCTCCTTTCCCATCCCCCTTTCTCTTGCAGTATGCCATTGCCAGCAGCAGCAGCACACCAGCAGCATTTTTGCCCCATAAGCTGCCGCCCCACACCACTCCAGAGATGCAATGATTCACTTTAGCGTAAACACTCCAGAATCATAGCAATCCATCGCTTGATACAACTAGCGGCTGTCCTATGCAAGGCAAGGGCAGGAAGGCTGGCAACTCCACTGGCAGAAACTCGCTCTTGGCGACTTGCCAGCATTCCAGCCCCTCCTGCTCTCTCCTGAAACTTCCACTCTGCTGTCACCCATCTCTCTTGGCACTCCTCTTCAACCACCCCTTTCCATTCCCAACCACCACTCCTGCTTTCCATACCCTCCCGACCTACGATCTTCCCTCCCAATTTGATAGCACAGTTGCATGGCAAGCCAACAGCATCACCAAGATCTCACTACAACCTATTGTCAACATATATTTGTATATGTTATAGGCTAGATAGGTGCATGCTCATAGAAAGTACGACACTTAGGACAAAACCACCTTGTATCACTCATTCTAGTCATTCGTTAACTCTTAGATTGCGCTAGGTCAGGTCCTCCCCGCCCACCAGCGCTTTTGCTCTAGTCCTAGCCCTAGCCGCCCGATGCTAGCCGCTCGCCGCGCACCGCCGCTGGCCGCCCGTCACCTCGTGCCGCCCGTAGCCACCGACCGCATGTAGCCGCTGGCCACCCGTAGCCGCCAGCTGCCTGTCGCCGCCGGCCGCCCGTAGCCCGTTGCCGCGGGCCACCCGTAGCTCGTCGCCGCCGGCCGCCCGTAGCCCATCGTTGCCGGCCGCTCGTAGCCCGTCGCCGCCGGCCGCCTGTAGCCCGTCGCCGCCGGCCGCCCGTAGCCTGTCGCCGCCGGCCGCCGCTCTCCTCCCCTTCCCGCGGCAGTCAGCTACTGCAGCCGTGGTGATGGCGGACTCTGTGCTCCGCCAAGACGCGGAGGGTCGTGCGGTTGATTTTGAGGCGTGGCTCGTCGACCTCCGCCGCCAGCTGACTGGTCAGCACCAGGACGGCTACTCCCTGGCCGTCCATGTCGACGGTAAGCTCCCTTGCCCTGCCGCGCCTGCTGCCCTCCCTCACGCCCCCACGTCTTCTGAGCGTGAGGCCTTTGCCGCTGTTGAGCTTGCCCGTGTTGTCTGGGAGTCGCGCGACGCAGTCACACAACTTGCCATTAGTTACGCCCTCCCCCTTGTCTGAGCGTCCCCGCTTTACCGCCGCAGCAAATGCGAAGGAATCTTTAGATGCAGCCATTGCGCGCTATTCCACTCCCTCCTCCGCCTTTGCCGGCCGTCTGATCCTCCCCATGCTACAGTATTTGCACTACACCTAACCTCATTGCTACACGCCTCCTTGATCGCCTCGCCACTGCCCGCGACCACTTTCTTAGTCAGCACCCCGGTGACCTCACCCTTATCGCCTTTGTCACCGCCCTATTTACGATAGAGACTCGCCAGCGCACTATCGCCCAGTCTTGCGGTACTGCGGCGGTCCATATCTTCCAGGGCTGTGCTCCCTCCCAGTGCACTTACTTTGACATTTCTGTCACACTCGCTCAGACAGCCCCTGCTGCTGAGACCGCCGCTCCGGCCTCATCGCAGCCGCGTCAGGGTAAGGGCCGCGGCCCCAAGGGGGGGCATGGCGGGGGTGGTGAGGGTGGTGGAGGTGGTGGCAGGGACGGTGGTGCAGAGGAGGGGACCGGGGCTGATGCCCCGGAGCAGCAGCAGCAGCAGCCTCAGCAGCAGTCGCAGCAGCAGCAGCAGTCGCCGTTGGGACCCCCGCCGCCGTGGTGGCCTGGCGACGCTGGTGGTGGTGGTCGTGGTGGTGGACCGCGCAGCTCGGTGTCGGGTGGCGGCTCCAGTGTGGTCACCTGCCGGTACCAGCTTCAGTCCGGCCCCCGCCGCGGAACCATCTGTGACTGTCCCGATCACACCGCCGCCCAGTACTACCTCCTCCTCGACGACCTCTTCCGTCTGCGCTTCTGCCCCACGTCGCACCCCCCCGACTAGTACACCGTGGTGCAACGCTGTGTGCCTATCTTTGAGCTTGACATGGATCAGATTAGGTGTGCTATGTATGTCATGTATGCTGATGACTCTACTGTGACTGGACCCTATTACCCGGTGTTGCCTAGAGTAGGTTTGTTAACTGTGTGTAGCCTACAGTAGGTTCCCCTACTGCGTCAGGTGTAGGACCCCCCGCCTTGTTTAGCCTCGGCTCCACTCTAGCTCCTCCGCCTGCAGCGGCTACCGCCACGCTCTCTTTCACGCTAGACTCTGGTGCGTCCACCTGCTTCTTTCGTGACCACACTGCGCTCACACCGCTTGCCACCCCTGCCACTGTAGCGCTTGGGGACCCCTCCTCAGGTCGAGTAGTTGCCTGTAGCTCCACTACCCGTCCCTGTCCAGCAGTTCCCTCGGGCTCTCTTACAGGCTTGCACATCCCCTCGTTCTCCAGGAACCTAGTTGGTGTCGGCTGTCTTCAGGACCTCGGCGTCACCACTGCGTTTCCTGGACACGGGCGGTCTGCAGTCTGTACCGAGGCCGCCACTAGTGCCCCTCTCACAACGTTTCCCCGGGACCCGTTGTCTGGCTTGTTTCTGCTTGACACTGCTTCCCCCCCGGTGAGGGCGTCCCCCCAGGTGCCTGCGTCTACCCAGGTCGCTGCGGCTTGCTCTAGTCAGTCGCTCACCCACCCGTTGCTGCTGTGGCACCAACGCTTGGTAACCCTGCACTCCCCCATATGCGTCACATGTCCCTGCACAGTCGTCTTAGGTCTCGCTGTGTCGCTCCCTGCCCTCCCTCCCTCGCCTGCACCGCCGTGCATGCCCTGCGTCTAGGGCCGGCTGCGCCATGCTCCTCACTCCTCCTCGCTTCCCCCTACTACTGCGCCACTCCAAACCCTGCACCTGGACGTATGGGGCCCAACCCCCATCCATGGGCCGCGTCGAGAGCGCTACTTTCTATTGCTTGTCGACGACTACGCGCGCTACACCACGGTGTTTCCTCTGGAGCGGAAGGCCGATGTGCCTGACGTTCTTATCCCGTGGATCATAGCTGCGCGAGTCCAACGTGGCCTCCCCATGCTGCATCTCCACTCCGACTGTGGTGGCGAGTTTGCCTCCAGTCGGCTTGGCCAATTCTGTCGTGCAGAGGGCATCACCTAGTCTTACACCACGCATGACTCCCCGCGGCAGAATGGGGTCGCTGAGCGACGCATCGATTTGGTCATGGAGGTGGCCCGTACCTTCATGATCCATGCCAGTGCACCCCATTTTCTGTCACCGTTCGTTGTTCACTACGCCGCTCACCAGCTAAACCTGTTATCACACTCCCAGTGGCCGCAGGTATTGCCGACCCTCCTCTGTACCGGGTCCCCTGGTGACGCGTCTGCATTCCACGTCTGGGGCTGCCTTGCTCACGTTCGTGCCTATGGCACGGACCAGCTCACTGCGTGCACCGTCCCTTGTGTCTTCCTTGGTTCCCCCCTCGACGCGTCTGACTGGCACTTTTACCACCCGCCATCTCACCGTTTCTTTCACTCTCGTGACGTCACTTTTGATGAGTCTGTCTCCTTCTACACCCGCTTTCCCAGTGGTTTCTCAGCCCCTGTTCCTGGTTCCCACTCCCCCGGTACCCCTTGCTCCTCTTCCTCCCCATCCTGCCCTGTCGGGTGTGTCTCACGTCACTCCCCTCCCATCGGTTGTCCCGTTAGAGGAGTCAGCTGACTCCGGAGGCCCTGCGGCTCCGTTCTCGCCGCCTGTCTCCGCCCCGGTGTCTTCTTGTTTGCAGCGGCAGCAGCAGCCGCAGTCGCCGCCGCCGCAGCCATAGCCACTGCAGGGGTCTGCAAATTTTGGGGGTGCGGGAGTTGAGGAGGGTGCTCGTCCTGAGTTACTGTCGTGACTTATCCCGGCGGTCCTGGGGGTGGCTCTTGTGCTGGAGAGGGTTCTCGTTCTGGGGGTGCTGGTTCTGGGGGTGCTCGTCCTAGGGTTACTGTCGTGGCATGTCCCGGCGGTCCTGGGGGTGGTATCGGTGCTGGAGAGGGTTCTTGTTCTGTGAGTGTTGGTGTGGAGCGTCCCGGAGGTAGCTGAGGTGTCGGCGCAGAGCAGCCGGAGCAGCAACAGTCCCCGCCGGTGTCCGCCCTGTGCCTCCTCGGTGTTCCCTCCCCTGACCACCCGCCTTCGTCTCCCCCGCCACTGCCTCCCCTGCCTGTCTACGGCCCTATGTTTCCTCTGCCGGACTTGTCTCCAGCTCACCTCGCTCTCCTCCGATTTCTCTACCGTCCACGGGGGACTCATGTGGTGGTGGCCGACTGGCGGCTGGCGGCTGGCGGCCGACTGGTGACTGGCGGCTGGTGGTCGGCGGCTAACCGCGAGTGGTGGCAGCTGGCGGCCTACGGCTGAGGGTCGGCGGCTGGTCGCCGGTGGCAGCTGGAGCCAGCGGTCGGCTGCTGGCGGCTGGCGACTGGTGCTGGCAGCTGGTGGCTGGCTGCTGGAGGCCGAAGCTGATGGTTGGAAAAAGCAGTGGCGATAGGAGCAGCAGCGGCGGCAGCAGCGGCAGCGGCGGTAGCGGCAGCTGCACGGGCAGCGGTGGCAGTGGCGGCTGCAAGGGTAGCGGCGGCAGCGGTGGCTGCAAGGGCAGTGGCGGCAGCGGCAGCTACAAGGGCAGCAGCAGCAGTGGTGGCTGCAAGAGCAGCAAGGGCAGTGGCAGCTGCAAGGGCAGTGGTGGCAGTGGCGGCTGCAAGGTGGCAGCGGGCGGCAGTGGGCAGTAGTAGCTGCGGTAGTGGCAGCGGTAGCTGCAGTGGCAGTGGGCGGCAGCAGCCGGCACTGGCTGCTGGCTGCTTGCAGTGCGCTGTTGGCGGCTGGTGGCTGGCGCTGGCTGCTGGCGCTGGTAAGCCAGTGAGCTGGCTGCTGGTTGCTGGGTGCTGGTGCTGCTGGCTGCTGGCTGCTGGCGCTGCTGGCTGCTGGCTGCTAGTGCTGCTGGCGCTGCTGGTTGCTGGCGCTGGCTGGTGCTGGCGAGCTGGCTAGTGCTGGCTGCTGGCACTAGCGAGCTGGCTTTGGCGAGCTAGCGCTGGCAAGCTGGCTGGCGGCTGCTGGCAACTGCTGGCAGCTGGCTGGCGTCTGCGGGCTGGCGAGCCAGCGGCGACCTGGCTGGCGACTACTGGCGGTTGCTGGCTGGCGAGCTAGCGGCGAGCTGGCTGGCGAGCGCTGGCAGTTGCTAGCGGTTGCTGGCTGACGAGTGCTGGCAACGAGCTGGCTGGTGGGTGCTAGCGAGCCTACGAGCTGGCTGGCACTCTAGCTAGTGTGCTTGCTGGCGGCTAGTGTGCTGGCAAGAGCTCTGACTAGTGCGCTGGTTGGCGTACGGAAGGAAACGAACACTGGGGGGGAGGGTGGGGGGGATGATGAAGCGAGGTACGTTTTTTTTTTTTTTTTTTTTTTTTTTGGTACATAACGGGTGGAAGCGTGAGGTGCGGAAAATCTACCCTAGCTCTTTACCATGTAAGAATAACGAGGGAAAAAGTGTGACTAGTAAGGGGAGAGGGGAGATACAAGTAGAGTGTTATCCCTTCTAAGAGCTGACCTACCTAGGCTATATGTAACAAACATATCTACTCTAACTAGATATGTATATATAGGCCAAATTTCAATGGTACTAGAAACACAGTTTTGAAGTTTGCCCTCTCTGCGTAGAACTATTAGTCCGGATGTCCTCTTTGTATATCGTTTGGGGTATGAGTTAGATCCAATGTACTATTCTGGATTTTTGTTGTTGTGAACACATCCACTATGTGCCCCTCCCAAATTGTACCACCTTTAAATATTAAGGCTTAGTGTTTAGCGGTCTTAAAGCCTATAAACCCAAATCAATGCAAAACATACGGACAATTGTTTCCGTCACAGTATGTTTGTTGACACATTTACCTTGCAACCCAACAGTCCGAAGTACAAGAGTCAAAGTCAGCGCGACAGCAAGGACACATAACCGTCCAGGAATTACAGCACGGGTGGTTACCCGAGTCGTGCTTATCAAGTCGTACGGGGAATATACCTCTCGAAGTACACAATCAGCTAGACCTTTTATATTCTCTTGTATTATTATATAAAACCTTGTATCCCTTTACTATAATAAATCACTTGTTCTCACATAACAGTACAAGGGTCCAACTCAGACATCCGCTGTGCTATCGAGCACTCTGTTCTGCAAAAGATCCTTGGGCTATTCTCAGCCCAACATGGTATAAGAGCTAGTCAGAAACTACGTTCCCATTACAAACTCCTTGAGTTTCTAAATTGGATCCAAACACTCGCAGTAATCTCTATTTCATTATCAAGGTTCGAGATGTGGCACCATCAAAGGGCGGAGGATCCTCTACTGGATCTCTAGACTACGAAGCATCTATTACCAACAGGGATTGACCCTAATGAGGCCATCATCCTGAGAGGAGAGGCATCGAGGAACTCTTGAAAATACAAGTGGAGGGGAGTGCCGGTGGTAGCTGAGGTGCAACTGGAGATCCTGGAGAGGACAGAGAGCAGTAGCAGCTGCAACACCAGCCGCAGCACCGGCCGCAACAGCAGCCACAGCAGCAGCAGCCGCAGCAGCTGCAACAGTTTGCTCTTTGTCTCCTTGGTCTTGCATTTGATTCCCTTGACTGACCGCCCGTTCCTACTCCGGTGCATGGCATTGTTTACGGCCCGCTGTTCCCTCCCCCGGACTCCTCTCCGGCTAGTTTTCCTCCGCGCTCTCCTCCGTCCCCTCCCCTCCACCCTCATCCCCAGTCCCCCGTTCTTCCCCACTAGGTCCGTCGTCCCTCTGGTGCTCGTCCTGTCTCTCCTCGTCCTAGTGTCCACCCTATGGTCCTTCTTTTGCGTGATCCTCCAGTCCCACTCCTTCCATTGCCTCCCCAGTCGTCGCTCCCAGCGTCTCCTGCTCCTCCCTCTGACTCTGCTCGCACTGCTCTTCTAGTCCTCTCGCGCTTGCTTACGTCACTTGTCACTGACCCTACTGCTCCTCTTGAGTCTATCTCTGCGCTTGTCACAGCTGTCACTAACTTCGTTGCTAGCCACCGCCTTGAGTACGTTGCCACTCTAGTCTCTAGTATGGCCCGTCCTCCGTCCGTCGGGGTTGCACCTGCTCTTGGTAGTGATGTGCTAGAGGATAGGCACTATGAGTTGGCCTACCTTGCTGCCGATGTACCCCATCTTTGCTCCATGCTTGTATCCCCAAAGGGTGACCCAGACACACTCGACATCCCTATCCCGCGCTCTTATGCTGAGGCGCTGTCGGAGCCCTAGGCAGCCCAGTGGATACATGCCGTGGAGTCTGAGATGGCATCCTAAAGATCCATAGGCACTTACATCGACGCAGTTCCCCCGCCTGGGGCGAACGTAATCGATGGTATGTGAATCTACAGGGTGAAGCGCGCACCTGGAGAGACGCCAAAGTTCCAGGCGCGTTACGCGGCTAGAGGCTTCAGTTAGCAAGAGGGTGTGAACTTCTTCCAGACCTTCTCCCCTACCCCAAGATGACTACTCTTCTAGTGCTCCTCCACCTAGCCGAGCAGCGTGACTATGAGCTTCACTTACCCGACTTCTCCACAACCGTCGTGAAGGGTAGTCTGCATGAGCAGATCTACCCACGGCGCTCACTAGGCTTCTGTGGGTCCTTCCTGCCTGGGACCTAGTGCAGCATGCACCGCCATGTCTACGGCCTGTGTCAGGGGCCACGTGAGTGGCACGACATGCTCCGCACCACACTCGCTGAGTTGCAGTTCTTTCCGTCCTCTACTGACCCTTCTCTCTTTGTTCGCACTAGTCAGACCCTGTTTTATATCCTAGTGTACGTAGACAATCTTACCTTTGCTACTCCTGACAGAGTCGCACTGGCCTCAGTGAAGGCCGAGTTACTTAGAAAGCACACTTGTAGAGATTTGGGGGAGCTGAGGCGCTATCTGGGCTTGGGGATCTCTTGTGACCATGCGGCTCACACGATCACACTCTCCCAGTCCCATATGGTGCAGCCAATCCTCCAGAGGTTCTGTCTCCAGTTCTCCTCAGCGCAGCCCACCCCTCTGCGTATGGATCACAAGCTCTCCGCTCTTGTTCCGGCTGAGCCGGTCGAGCCTAGTGGTCCATACGCAGGGCTGGTGGGGTGCCTCATATACCTGATGATGTGCACTCGACCAGATCTAGCGTACCCTCTCAGTCTCGTGGCTTGCTTTGTTGCGATAGGCATGCATCAACCAGTCCACTAGTCGCCTACCAAGAGGGTACTGCCGTATCTGGTGAGTACATCAAAACTGGGGCTTGTGCTACGAGGACGGGAGTCAGTGGTGCTCTCTGGACACACAAACGCGTCGTGGGCTGATGACTTGGAGACCCTCAGGTCATCTCAGGTCTAGTGATTTAGTCTTGGTGCTTGTGCAGTCTCGTGGAGGTCCACTAGGTTGTCGTCTGTAGCTCAGTCTAGTTGAAAGGCAGAGATCTACGCTGAGGCCATGGCCGCTGAGGAGCTCCGCTGGCTGTCATTCTTGCTCACTGACTTAGGTGAGCCACCTAGGTCTACCCGGGTCTTGTTTGCTGAAAACAAGGCCATGATCCTCCTGTGTCTGGAGGCTAGACTTGAGGGTAGGGCGAAGCATATCTAGTTGTGGTACTTCCTGCAGCAGCGCAATCAGGCTCGTGTAGTATACGTAGCTACAAAGGCCAACACCGCTGATATCTTCACCAAGGCACTACCGCCTCATAACCATCAGCGTTTCTGTACTCAGCTTGGTCTAGTCTCAGGAGCAGCTCCACTCCTTGTATCCTGATATATACTATACCTGCTTTTACTTGTGCTATACGTGCATGCCTTGTTACACTTGCTAATTGGCCTTGTGGCCTCCTGTCTTACTGGTAAGACTAGGAGTGCTGCCCTGAGTTGCTTTGTTACATCCACCAGATGTCAGACAAGTAGTGCTGCCCTGGTTCGTTACACGCTGCCTCTATCTAGGCTAGGGGGTGTGTCAACAAACATATATTATTATTATTATATATATAGTTGCAGTAGATATGTTTGTTATACATAGCCTAAAAGGTCAGCTCTTTCTGGGGATAACACTCTACTTGTATCTCCCCTCCCCTCTTGCTAGTCCAATTTTCTCGCGCTCTTCTAACATCTGCACCTCCAGTCTCTGAGCTACAGAGTAAAGCATGCGCTACTCAAGGCGCTACTCAAGTCGCATGTCAAGGCACAACTACAAGAGCTTCCACACATCCAGTGGCCTCCTTCTTGAACATTGGCCTAGGCTTCGCGGAGAAGTTCTTCTCCTTCATGTCGCACTATGAGCAATCTTCAGCACCTGCTCAGCCGGCACACAGCAACAACATCAGTGGCACCAACAGTGGCGAAGCACCATTGAGCCTCGACGGCTCATCGTACGAAAGAGGCAATCAACAACCAATGCAACACCAGCCTTACCAGCCCCCGCCTGGCTGGTTCACCTTCCTGCCAACTCCAGCGCAATCGGCAGATTCAGAGCCAAGCAACAAACAGTCAGAAGTCATCAACATGCAGCAACAATTCAACAATATTCTAAAGCTGCAAATGTCTTTCCCATTCAATGGAAAAGACTTCTTTACCTGGAACTTCAAGTCCGAGTTGCTGATGGACGGCACGCAGATCCTCAGCTTCTTCACCGGCTCCTGGCCATTTCCTTAGAATGAGACTATTCAAGAAAAGAAGGTCTACACATATCAGTCGCTTATGACATTTACCATCCTTCTGCAAAACTTGACGCAACGGAGCTTTTATAGTCACAATAGGCTCAGATGTGCCTATAATGAGAGATAGAGAGCACTGTCGGATTTCCGTCAGACGGCTTCAAATATTGATAACGATCTGGTCGCTGAATCAAACTGTGATCTGTAAGTTGGATCTGGAGCGCGTTGCTATTGTCTATCAGCAGCAAGTTGAATCATGAAATTCCATGAAGATTTGACGACGCTATGGCGGTTTGACTGGCAGGAGGTATAGCAGCCACTATAGTCTTGGAAGTACAAACTTGGCAAGAAGAGTTCGAGAGGGAGATGGTTCCCAGCCTCTACATACCCCAAGAGCCGAGGTCTAGGTTGGTGGTACACCACCAGAGAGTCCCCAACCATGAAGAGTCTCGAAACCAACCCTCCAAGGGGCTACACCAAGTGAAATGTAACACTACACGAAGTAACGTTACTATTTTCACTATTTAATATTTATCCGCGTCCCTTGGGCTTGAAATCTTGAGCTCTTGTTCTTGGATCTGCAAGATAAATTCTTCTTGAGTTGATGGGGGCTTGCTGCACACACCTGCGACACGATGGACACTTCACACTCGACAAAATAGAAAAAACACATGCGACACACAAACGACGACTTGACATGCGAGTTGTAAAAACTCGCTAATGTCTTGACCGACACAAACCACATTGTGATACACCATTCAAACACACACACAAGCACTGGATAGCAATGACATAGACTCACAATTCATTCCATGCCATGCATGCACACACACAAACAAGGACGACAAGCCGAGTGCAAGCCATAGGGTTGCACCAACAGGAGCAACACATCATCCATGTACAGAAACTTCGGCAACTCGGTTGAGCTCGCCTACTGTTACATGAAGAGCATTTTCCAAGCATCCAATAGTGTGACTCAGACCGACTCATGGCGGAGCTGATAAAAATCCAAATGCAACCTGGAGAAAAGGCAATGGCATACAGGAATCGCTGCAGAGGACTACGCGACAGACTTCTACGGAGCAGAGGAAACTTATCAGAAGACTCGTTCGTAGCGATCGTCCTTGCCGGTCTCCGTCCACAGTGGCGCTCAACGCGGTCACTCCTACGGGCGCACGGGAGGATCTTGGAGATGCATCTATGCACAAACTTCACGCCGAGCAGCAGGACATGGACCTGTTTGAGGAACGACACGCCAAGAAGCCGTGTCATCGGATTGTGTTTTACACGCATGGGTGACACAACAATCTGAAACGACACGCACCTCCATACTGTCATCTCTGCCGCACTACCGGGCACTCACGCTTCATAAGTCCCAGGCAGGAGCAGAGGCAACAGCAGCAGCAACAGTATCAACCCTGACCGATTCGTCCGTCCACCAATCATGTCACCTCGACTCAGCAACGCCCACCAGAACGACGTCCCAACCTGTGCAAGGAACAAGAAGTATCGTCCAGTGCATGGCGCGAATGGATTTCTGCGTACCAGACTCCCCACCTACCCGCGACCTCAACAAACGGTCGCCCTCACCGAACCATACCCGACTTCAACTGAACCCCGACTTACATTGCGAGAGCATGCAAAGAACCGTCCAGACGAGATACTTGGTTTCTCAACATTTGTTGCGGGAAGCACATGTGTTCTTCGGCGCACTTTGTTCAGTGAGAAAAAACATTGAGTCGAGAGGTCATGATCACTGTCACCAACAACACATGGAAAGAAGGCATCGTTCAGTTGCATTCACTCAGGACAAGTGTGGTATTACAGATGTCGCGAGTACTGGTCGTCGACAATCTAGGTTACAACTTACTGAGCGTCAGCCAGCTGATGTCGAAGGGCATTCACCTGGAGTGTGACAGCGATGACCGCAAAAGTTGAGTGTACTTCAACACTCATGTTCATCTATATTCTGCTTCGCCTGACGAGAGTGCGACCATTTCTTGCTACGTTGAGTTCCACGAAATGAAACCACCTGGTTCAAGTTTGAAGATGAACCCTATACGTAAACGCCTGTTGTCGGGGTCAGTAGCGTGATCCGCATCAATGTATCCAGCAAGTCGAAAATTTTCTTCAGTGTTTGTCGTGTAGCTGATGCCGATTGTAGGAGTAGAAATGAAATATTGGAGGGCTCGACGAAGATCGGCCATGTTCTCCCCTTCAGGTCGGCGCAGGTACTGTGCGAGCTGACTCGTGATATAGGCAAGATCTGGGCGGCATATAATGGCTGCAAATAGAAGACACCCGAGCTGCTGTTGGTAAAGCTGATGCTCGGAGGCGGAACGTGGGGTAGTATTGGGTGTTTGATCGGCTAGAATATGACGAAATGGAGTGGTGAGGCCGATGGGAGCGATGGCGAACATCTTCGCAAGTGTTTCTGCGTACTTGCTTGCACAATCGTAGATGGCATCGGGGCCGCAGTCGACGTTTAACCCAAGAAATTGGGTGACAAATCGAGAAATAGTCACTTCAAGAATCGTTTGGATTCTTTTCTCCATGCGCACCAAAAGACTGTTGCACGAGCCGGTGTACAGTAAGTCGTCCACGTAGGCGACTAGGAGAATGTAATTCCCCCGAAATTCGAGTTTGTACATTCCAGGATCGTGGGGCAGCTGCACAAAGTCGAGTGAGATCTGCATGTGAAGATGTTGCTGCCACAGGCAAGGAGCCTATTTTGTGCTGTAGAGTGATTTAAGTAATTTGCAGATGTAGAGTCCGTCGCCGTAAGTGTGAGAGAGTTCGTCGAAAATATATGCATCGACGACTGTGAATAAAAACACATTTTTAACGTCCAGTTGGCGAAGTGGAAGGTGGCGGCTGGCAGCAATGGCGAGAAGAATTTGAACTGAGGTATAACGGCTGACCGTAGCAAAAGCCCGGTCGTAATCGATGTCGCAGCAAGCTCTGCAGTTCGCAAAGGACTCTATCTTCAAGAGTTAATTCCGAAGGCGAAAATCACAACGATACGTAACTTCAAGTTACTCTGCGACAACCAGAGCGCAATCAAGATTGCAAACAAGCCCGACTTCATTAACAGGACAAAACACATCGCCCCCCGTGACTTCTTCGTCAAGGAAAAAATCAACAAATGGAAGGTCATCATGAAATACTGCCCTACAAAAGAAATGGCAGCTGATTTTCTAACGAAGAAACTCCCACGCGGCAAGTTTCAGTACTACTCCAACCTGGTTGGAATTTGCAAACGCGACAAAACTTACCCAGAGACATACACTGGGGGATGAAGGGGAGTGTTGAAGTACACTGAACAGAGTTTACTTATGCATTCCTGATATAACAATTAGACTGTACTAGTAGCGCGATACCTTTTATGGAAGGACGCGCGAGATGATGTCAGCAGTAGCGAGTCAACGCGTGAACGGTAGGTTCGCGCGTATATTTATCCAAAGGGTCAAGCCACTCTTAGTCACACGAATAGTCACTAGTCATGTCAAGCGAGTAGTCGCTATACACAACGAACAGATACATCTGAATAGGTACTTCCTAGACAATATAAATATGTTTGTATTATCCACTATTATTATCCTTGTCATTTCAGACATTTCCAATACAAGGTGTTAAGTCTTCCGTTGAATTTTACTCGTGGTTCCACCAACTCTAGATCCTGGCCACCCTAAACACGTGGTTCACATCTACTGGCTAAAATGCTCTATATGCCCATATATCATGGTTGTTGTTGTTTTTTTTTTTTTTTTTTTTTTTTTATGCTTTGCATGGTCTGATTATTCAACCATCACTCGTGTGCACAATAATGAACGTGCGTCTGATGCTGCCATAACTGAGCAAATATGCTATGCATTAGGGCCTCATATTGCAGGCTTTTTACCATGATCAAGAGTAAAACTAAGGCTTTTAGGAGGGTGGCCCCGACGACGGTCTTAGATTTAAGACGAAATCCATCTGATGGTCTGAAAAACAGACGAGTTTTTTCCCATTCATCTTTTTCTTTCATCTGTTATTTTCTAGTTTTTTCCTGTTTGACGGGATGAATAAATTCGTCTGATCGTCCAGATAAGCCATAAGATTTCGTATGAAATTTCAGAATAGGTGTAGAGTTTCGTCTGAGGATTCAAATGGCGCAGATTTTTTCGTCTTATAATTTCCTCCCCGTCCCCCTCCCCTAACGACCGAGAATTTCCAGCTAAGTTACCGATCGGCAGTTACATTCCTCTCACCCCCCTCGAAACCTGAATTTGTTTTTTCTGACGAAGTCCCCCACAGCAGAGATATTCCTCTCAGAGTAACCGAATGACTAGAATGAAGGCATACAAGGGAATATATGGTTGGGTGTTGTACTCTCTAAGAGCTTGAACCCTACAAGCCTATAACTGCTACATATACAAATATGTATAAGTTGACACAATCCCTAGGCTAGACAAGGGGTAGTGCCTAGCGAGAGACACGCAGCTCAGGGCGACACTACTAGTGCAACCTCTGAGGCAAGGGTCTAAAGACCAGTCAGCAAGAGTACAAGCTAAGCAAGAGTAACCCAGGGCGGCACTACTAGTACAGCCACTCGAACAAGAGCCACAAGGCCAGTCAAGATAATATAAGGAGTAGTACACAATCAGGCTCCTAGCAAGTGAGGAGCTACAGGAACTAGACCAAGCTGTACACACTGTCGCGGATGATCTTTAGGCGCAAGCGCCTTAGTAAAGATATCAGCTGTGTTGGCACCTGAGGCCAAGTGTACTACGCGGGCATAGCGGCACTGTTGTAGCTCACGCATGAGAAAGTACCGCAGCTGGATGTGCTTAGCTCTGCCATGTAGTCGTGGCTCCTAACACAGGAGGATCATGGCCCTATTGTCAGCGTACATGACCGGGGCAGAGCTACGCTGCTCACCTAAGTCAGTGAGCAAGAACGTTAGCCAGCGGAGCTCCTGTGCCGCCATGGTACCATCGTAGATCTCAACCTCACAGCTGGAGTTGGCAACAGACGACGAGCGGGTGAACCTCCACGAGATGGTGCCTGCACCAAGGCTAAAGCAGTAGCCCTGGGAGGACCTAAGTGTCACAACGTCGTCCACCCACAAAAGATCACTGGCCTGCCTCCTCCTAGCACTAGCCCCAGGACCAGTGTTGAGGTCGGTGTCTGCCTGACGCCAAAAAGCAAGCCAGGATACTAGGAGAATATGCGAGATCTGGACGAGTGCAAGTCATCCGGTACATGAGGCAGCCCACAAGCACTGCGTACGGACCACTGGGCTCAACCGACTCATCAGGGACTGGAGCCGAGAGCCCGTGGTCTACTTGCAGAGGCGTAGGCAGTGCGGAGGAGAACTGAAGGCCGAACCTCTGAAGAACCTGGCGCACCAAGTATGACCGTGTGAGAGTGATGGTGACCGCGGCTTTGCCCCTAGAGATCTGCAGGCCAAGGTAGCGGCGCAGCTCTCCTAGGTCAGTGCAGGTGTGTCTCCTCAGCAGCTCGGCCTTCACTGAGGCCAGTGTGTGTCTGTCTGAATTAGCGAAGACCAGGTCGTCTACGTAATCTAGGATGTAGAACAAAGTATGGCTTGAGCGAACGAAGAGCGAAGGGTCAGCAGAGGGCGGGAAGAACTGCAGGTCAGCTAACGTAGCACGCAGCGTGTCGTGCCATCCGCGGGGCGCCTGACGCAGGCCGTATACTGGGTGCCGGAGGAGCCACTCAGTCCCAGGAGGAAAAGAGCCAAAGAAGCCTGGCGGTCGGCGTAGGTAGACCTGCTCGTACAGAGTGCCCTGGAGAAATGCTGTGCAGAAGTCCAGTGAGTGCAGCTCGTAGTCGCTTTGTGCTGCTAAGTGAAGCAGTCCCGAAGAGTGGTCATCTTGGAGGTCGGGGCGAAGGTCTGAAAGAAGTCAACACCTTTGCGCTAACTAAAGCCTCTAGAAGGGCACTTCACCTTGAAAAGCCCCCGGCCATCGACTACGTTCACCCCAGGTGGGGGAACTGCGTCGACGTAGGTGCCGGTGGATCTCCAAGATGCCATCTCCATGTCCATGGCAGCTATCCATTGAAAGGCCCATGGTCCTGAGGTCGCCTCAACGTAAGTACGAGGGGTCGGGATGTCAAAGTCCGTCTGGGCCACCCTCAGGGACTAGCAGCATGGAGCAGAGATGACGAGCGGCCTCGAACAGGAAAGTGAGCTCCTACTGCCTGTCCTCTAGGACGTTACTGCCAAGGGCATGTGCACCCCCGACGGACGGAGGACGGGTAGGGTCGGAGACCAGAGCAGTAGCTTAGTAAAGTCGGCAAGTAGAGGCAAAGTCAGTAAAGGCAGCGACAAGAGCGTTAAGACTGGAGACAGAAATGGACGGGTCACTAACAAGAAAGGTGAGGACCCGAGAGACAAGAGGATGAGCAGCACAAAGAAAGTCAGAGAGAGGAGGTAGAGAGACAACAAGAGACAACAGAGGAGGCGATAGGAGAAGAGGAGCACGAGATGCGTGAGAATGGAGCAACATAGGGTGAGAACGCTGAACCGGGGAGACAGGACGAGCACGAGAGGGACGACGAGACTAGAATTGGGACGGAGGCGTCTGGTCAGGAGACACAAGAGGAGACACAGGAGGAGAACACGAGGGAAAACGAGTCGGCACAGAGTCTGGCGGAGGAAACACAGGGCTGTAGACAGGCGGCGGAGGCGATTCTGGGGTAGGCGCGGGCGGGCGGTCGGGGGAGGGAAGACCGAGGAGGCGATGGGCAGACATCGGCGGCGAGTGCGTTTGCTGCTGCTGCTCCGCACCCACACCAGAACATCCAGCCGCACCAGTGCGACCTCCAGGACCCACCACGACAGCACCTCCAGGATGAGGACCCCCAGAACCCTCTCTAGCACCCACGCCACCCACAGGACCTCCGAGATGAGCCACGACAGTAACCTTTGGACTAGCACCCCCAGAACGAGAACCCTCTCTAGCACCCGTGCCACCCCTAGGACAGCCGGCACGAGCGACAACAGTAACCCCAGGATTAGCACCCCCATAAACAGCACCCTCCCCAGCGCCCGCATCCCCAGCACCCCTAGAACCCTGTGGCTGTGGCTGCTACGGTGATGGCTTCGACTGCGGGAGCGGCGGCAAAGGGGACACCGGGGCAGAGGGCGCAGAGACAAGCAGCGGACCCTGAGCCGTAGGGCCCCCAGAGTCAGCGGACTCATCTGCTGGGGCAACTGAGGGAAGGGGAGTGACGTGAGACACACCAGACTGAGCAGGACGGGGAGAGGGGGCAACTGAGGGAGTGGGGATAAGGAACAGGGATGGGGTGATCGGGAGACCTCGGTAGGGGAAGCGGGAGTAGAAGGGGAAAGACTCGTCAAAGGTGATGTCACGCGAGTGAAAGAAGTGGTGAGATGGTGGGTGGTAAAAGTGCTAGTATGACGCGTCAAATGGGAAGCCAAGGAAGACACAAGGGACAGTGCGGGCAGTGAGCTTTACCACGCCAGAGGCGCGAACGTGAGCGAGGCAGCCCCAGACGTGGAACGCAAATGCGTTACCTGGTGACCCAGTCTAGAGGAGGGTCGGCGTAACCTGCGGGTGCTAGGAGTATGGCCACAGGTTAAGCTGGTGAGCGGCGTAGCCAATAGCTAACGGCCACTGAAAATGGGGTGCACGGGCATGGATCATGGAGGTATGAGCCACCTCCATGACCAAACCAATGCGTCGCTCAGCAATCCCATTCTGCTGCAGGGAGTCCGGCAGGGTGTACGGCTGGGTGATGCCCTCCGCACGATAGAACTGGCCAAGCCGACCGAAGGCGCCACGGTCGGAGTAGAGACGAAGCACCGGCAGGCCGCGGTGTACTCGTGCAGCTACGACCCACGGGATATGAGCTGCAGGCACGTTGGCCTTCTGTTCCAGGGGAAGCACCGTAGTGTAGTGCGTGTAGTCATCGACGAGCACTAGAAAGTAGCGCTCGCGACACGGTCCGAAGACGGGGGCTGGGCCCCAAACGTCCCAGTACAGGGTCTGGAGTGGCGAAGTGGTGGGGGGAAATGAGGAGGAGTGAGGAGCATGACACAACCGGCCCTCAACGCTGGGCGTGCACGAAGACACGGGCGAGGGAGGGAGGGCAGGGAGTGACGCAGGGAGACCTAAGACAGGACCGTGCTGTGACATGTGACGCAGATGTGGGAGTGCGGGGTGGCCAAGGCGGTGGTGCCACAACAAGGACGGGTGAGTGAGCGACCGACATGAGCAAGCTGCAGCCTTCTGAGTAGGCGCGGCCACCCGGGGGGACGCTCCCACTGGAGGGGACACGGTGTCGAGCGTGAACAGGCTGGACACCGGGTCCCGGGGGAACGTGGTGAGGGGGGCACCAGTGGCGGCATCGGTTCAGAATGCGTACCGCTCGTGTTCAGGGAACGTAATAGTGATGCCGAGGTCCTGAAGACATCCGACACCAACTAGATTCCTGGAGAACGAGGGGATGTGCAAGCCTGTAAGGGAGCCCGAAGGAAACGCCAGACAGGGAAGGGTGGTAGAACTAAGTGCAACTACCAGACCTGAGGAGGGGTCAGCAAGTGCTACAGTGGTAGGGGCGGCAAGCGACGTGAGCGTAGTGTGGTCGCGAAAAAAACAGGACGTCGCACTAGAGTCGAGCGTGAAGGAGAGCGCGGCGGTAGCGTCAGCCGGCGAGGGCGCTAGCGTGCAGCCTAGGCTAAAAAAAACAACGGATCCTATGCGGGACACAGCAAGAGAGCCTACACTACACACAGTGGACACACCTATGCCACTCAACGCCGAGCTGTGCGCGCCGCCACCGCGACCACCACCTCCAAAAATGTCAGGCTACTACGGCGGTGGAGGTCCCCACGGCTGCTGCTGCTGCTGCAACTGCTTCTGCAGCTGCTCCTGCTGCTGCGTCGGGGCATCAGCCTTGGTCCCCTCGACTGCACTACCGGCACCCGCGCCACCTCTGCCACCGCCGCCACCCTCACCACCCCTCCCTCCGCCACACCCCCTCCTACCCGGATGAGGCTGCGCTGAGGCCGCCGCGGCGGTCTCTGCAGTAGGGGCTATCTCAGCGACAGCGGCTGAAACGTAAGAGTAAGTGCACTGCGAGGGGGCACAGCCCTGGAAGATAGGGACCACTACAGTACCGCTAGCATGAGCAATAGCACGCTGGCGGGTCTCTATCACGGACAGGGTGGCGACGAACTCTGTAAGGGTGAGGCCAGCGAGGTAGAGACCTAGGAAGTGGTCGCTGGCAGTGGCTAGGCGGTCGGGAAGGCGCATGGCAAGAAAGTAAAGGGTAGTGTCGAGGGGGGGAGGCAGTACAGTGAGTTGGGTCTCAGTGCTAGCAGCACGATAGCTTGTCTCAAGCGCACTCAAGTGAGTGACAAGATGTGTGACAGTGGGGAAGGACGTAAGATCAGGAAAGAGCAGGGGGGAGCAGGAGACGGCCGGTAGAGGCGAAGGGGGGAGTGGAATAGCATGCAATGACAGCATCTAAGTAGTCCTGCGCAGTCTCTACCAGATGAAAACAGGGAAGCTTGGACAGGGGGAGGGCGTGACTGATAGCAAGCTGAGCAACTGCATCACGCGACTCACAGACAGAGGGGGCGAGCTCAGCGGCTGCAATGGCCTCACGCTCAGCGGGCATGGGGGTGTCAAGGAGGGCAGCAGGTGGGTTGGGGAAGGGGAGCTTACCGTTGACGTAGACGGCTAGAGACTGGCCATCCTGGCGCTGACCCTTCAGTTGGCGGCGGAGGTCGGCGAGCCACGCCTTGAAGTCGACCACACGAACCTCCGCATCTAGGCGGAGCACAGCGTTCGTCATCACCATGGCCGCAGCGGCTGACAACAACACGGTGACACGGTGGCACAGCGATACGGCGACCCAGCGGCACGGCGACACGGAGACCCAGCGGCACGGCAGCACGGCAACACGGCGGCACGGTGACATGGCGGCACGGCGGCACGGCGACACAGCTGCCTAGCGGCACAGCGGCACGGTGGCACGGCGGCACGGTGACACAGCGGCACGGCGAGCTGTGGCAGCAGGAACAGGGGCCGGCTTGAATGGGTGCCGGCGCAAACAGGGGAGGGGCGTCTCTAACGAGGGCCGGCTCGAAATGGGGGCCGGCACGAACTGGGGCCGGCGAGCTGGAGCCAGCGCGCTAGGGCCGACAAGCTAGGGCCAGCGGGCTCGCGAGGGGCAGCGAGCGAGCTAGGGTCCGGCGAGCTAGGGGGCAGAAAATGAGGGGCCGGTGAGCTAGGGGCCGGCGGGCGAGGGGCCGGCGAGCGAGGGGACGGCTAGCGCGGGGCCATCGAGCAAGGGCCAGCGAGCAAGGGCCCGGTGAGCGCGGGGCCAGCGAGCGGGGGGCCGGCGAGCGTGGGGCCGGCGAGTGCGGGGCCAGCGAGCGAGGGGCCGGGGAGCACGGGGCCAGCGAGTGCGGGGCCGACGAGCAAGGGGCCGACGAGCGCGGGGCCGGCAAGCACGGGGCCAGCGAGCGCGGGGCCAGCGAGCGCAGGGGTGGTGAGTGTGGGGCCGGCGAGCAAGGGGCCGGCGAGCGCGGGGCCAGCGAGCGCAGAGCTGACGAGCACGGGGCGGGCGAGCGAGGGGCGGGCGAGCGTGGGGCCGGCGAGCTAGGGGCTGGCGAGCGAGGGGCCGGTGAGCGCGGGGCCGGCGAGCGCGGGGCTGGCGAGCTCGGGGCCGGCGAGCGCGGGGCCGACGAGCGTGGGGCCGGCGAGCTAGGGCGGCTAGGGCGGGCTAGGGCGGGCTAGTTTGGCTAGGGCGGGCTAGTTCGGCTAGGGCGGAAGCACGGATGGGCGGACATAACCTAGCTGATACCATCTCAGAGTAACCGAATGGCTAGAATGAAGGTATACAAGGGAATATATGGTTGGGTGTTGTACTCTCTAAGAGCACGAACCTTTCTAGCCTATTACTGCTACATATACAAATATGTATAAGTTGACAATTCCTCCATAGACCCCTCGCAACAACAAAAATTCAGCGAAGTTCCGCACACCACAGACATTCCTCAACACACCACATGCAACCCCAAAAAATCGGCGAAGTCCCTTACTGCGAGATACATTCCTCTACACACCCCTCGTAGCCTAGTTTTTTTTGCGAGGACCCTCACAGCCATATCATAAAAAAATTAGCTGAAGACCGTCTCACATCCTCCCTCCCGTATATTCCTGGATTGTGGCGAAGTTATTGACACCGGAAAATAGTTTTGGTAAATAAAAATCAATATTACCCTAGTTCTACACTTTTTTTATGCCCGTCACTCAGCTTGACTGGATGGGGGGCAGGGGCAAACCTTGAAATGGTGGGGCAAAAGGAGAGCGCTGCCTGCACGTGACACGTCACGTTAGAGGGTGTTCCTAAGATCCCTCATTGGGCGAGCCACTTTTCAGAGTTCCACCATACCGAAACAGGTCTTAGGTCTTGTAATATTTTTACGCTCTTAGGTCCTGTAATATTTTTTTAACATGCCTTTTGTCGACCCTAGGCTTGCACAACAGCTTTCGCAAAATTTCGTGAAGGGCGATCAATTAGAGAACTACAAATCAAACGTGACGAACATCGGCAGGTGTAAGCCAAATTGTAGGAACTGTTGTACTCGATGCTGGAACAATTTCCATGTACTATCGCGCCTTTGCAAATCGTGAAGCCCTGGCAACATTTGCGAATACTATTACTGTCGCTATTTTTTTGTGTTCGATTCGTGTTCAAAAAAATGTTCCACGCCCTTACCTGCGAATCTCTTTCATCGCCAAAATTGGCCGATCGGTGCTGTGGACGTGAACTGTAGCTCCAAAATATGCGACGCCATCCTGACTGAATCCAGTACCCCCCCATCCATGCATGTCTCGACAAGAATGAAGGAAAGAAAAAAATCGAAGTCGAAATTGCACTTGACAAAGTATCTTGTGCAAAAATTTCGTCTGAATATTCAGACTTGCCCAAAAATTTCGTGTGAAATCTCAGACTCTCTGAAAAAAATTCGTCTGATGGTCTGACCAAAGTTTGAAACCCTGTCTAATTCTTAGACAACCCTAGATCCTAGCTGAAACCCTGGATGAGACATAATTTTTTAACGACGAGGGCCTAAAATTTCAAGGTTTTTTTCACAGTGAACTCTGATCGATCAGCTTGACTAGTGTAGTATGGCATGCTTTTCCAGCGTCGTATCGGGGCCCGATCTTGATTCTTGTAATAGTGGATTCCTAGCCCCAAACCCCCCACCCCATGATTTCCGTGATTTGCCCCCCACCCTCCTCGTCAATAACGCCGACTTGACTGTGACTGACCAGAATCCAGCCCGCTATAGAGTATAATGCCATTCTTCATCCAGCACATAGTGCTCGGTGGGTTCTCATTGGATGTTCGAAATTAGCCAGCCACTACTGTCTCCAGCACAGCATAGCTGCGGGGTTTGGATTGGCTCATCGCCATATTACAGCCACAGCAGTCAATAGACTAGGTCTTTTGTTAGACAGCTGGCCCACCAGCACAGCAGCAGACAGCCACCCACCCGCTTCGTGAACCACATCCATGCATGCACAACTCTTTTATGAGCCATGTGCCCTCTACTAACCTCAAGAGACCCCATCGTCTTCTAAGATTTCTTCAATCGATGTACTAGCTGTGCTTCCACGCCTACTGCCTCGTTCAAGTCAAGTGCTTCCACCCCCCATCATTTCGTTTCTCCTCCACGGTTGTGACTAATTTTCTTACCGCTGCCATCGCACAACGGCAGCACCTAGTGACGGTGACCCAGAAGGCGAGGATGGCAGCGTTCCTCGTGCAGACCCGTGCACAGGGCTCGAATTGCTCCTGTCGACACTTTCTAGCCACACCCGCATCCCGATTAGAGCTGATGTCGCACCTAGAGATCAGGAACCTGTGACAAAGAAGTAGCCAACTCTGTTTCTGATGCAGTCGTTTGTCATCAGCAGATTTAAAGGCCCAGTCCGTCGGCACCAGCAGTCGTTGAGCGCCCTGCTACCGCGACGACTACTCCCAAGCGCCTTGGTCGCTACCGCCATGCCACGTTACCGTTAGCGAAGCCAAAACCGGGAACTATCGAGCCGCCGGCGTCGATACCTACTGATGACGCTGAAGAGCCCTCTGAAGATGACACACCTTCAACCTCCAGGAAGTCTCTGAGTCCTTCCGAGCTTCACGCTGAGGCTCTTTCTCGTTACAAGTCGAGGTGGAAGGAAGATTTTCCCTGGCTCATTTTGTGTAAAACCGAAGATGGGCGCCCTGCCTTTAAGTGTACCATCTGTCTGGAGCATGCATGGCTCTTTGGAAGGACCGGTCGTTGTGGGCCAGGAATCACAGACGCACAAACTCAAGCGTTCAACAGGCACGCTAGTACCGAAAGCATCGCCTTGCCTTAGGGAAGTAGAACGTTCTACGCGACTACCCAGACGCGCATCGACCAGAACCCGCACGCGGCGGATTTGGAGAGGGAGCGAGTGACCGTGCTTCTCGACCTGCTGTACACCTACTGCAAGACCAACAAACCCATGGACACATGGGTCACGATCACCAACAACCTTGCCTCGCGGAAGTTCACAACCTTCCCCGAGGCGGATACGGGACGTGCATGAAATCGTAAGTAGTCGGTCCCTTTAGTTTCCTAAGCTCCTTATTCTTATTCTTGATCCTTGGTTTACAAGCAGAACAAACCACTAACGACAATCGGTAGGGTTTCGGCGAGTTCATCCAATCCACCGCGGCCTGGCTGCACACCACCCAACTGGAGCACCTTTTGCGAAGTCCATTCATCGGACTTAGTCTCGATCAGGGCAAGGACCGTTGCAGAGGAAAGCACATAATACTCTTCTGCACTTTCATCCGGGACCGCTGCGTCGTCACCGAGTACCTGGCGCTCCTAAGCGTCGACAAGGCGGATGCCTCTTCACTGCTCGCTCTGCTGCTCTCCCACCTGTAGGCAATTGGGGTCAATCTTCGCCGCATCTCGGAGATCAACACAGGCGGGGCGGCGGTGACAATGGGCTCGAAATCCGGCCTGGCGACTCGTCTCTGGATGTGCAACCCTCATCTAGTCTCCTTTCACTTCATCGCTCACCGGTAAGTATCAATTTTTGCATAATTGAATATCATGTGTTAAAATCTTTTTACCGATGCTGATTAGGGACAATACTAACTGTCACTCATGCTGGTTTGTCCGGTTTCTCCCCATGTTCTCTGCCGTGTGCAGAGGTGCTCGTAGCTAAAGCGGCGGCGAAGGATCTGCCATTCTTCAAGATCATCGTTGATGTCATCAAGGAGCTGGCCGAGTTCCTTGGTCTCTCTAGAGCGTGGCACCAGCGCTACCTCGACCCCCAAGACGTCTTCCTCTTGACGTGATTGGAGCTGCAGGGTATACACCAAGTCAGATGGCTCTCACTTGGTGAGGCCATCCGACGGCTGGTAAAGGTCTTTCGAGCCATCGTCGTCATGCTGTCCAAGTTTGCCGACGACCATCTTTTCAAGAGTGTCACAAGCTACAGGTTCTGGTTTCTCCTCATGTTTCTTGCTGATGTTCTTGAGCAGATGAACATTCTCAACAAGACTTTCTAGGCCCATGAGATAAGTTTCGTTTTATGGTGTTCCAAAACCGCTACTGACACACCATTGTTGTCTTACCCGTATTCCCAAACCCCGAGCTAGAGCTGGACATGTCGACAATCCATGCGTCGGTTTCCCCCATGACGTCCCTGCTTGAAAGCCGCTACGTCGATTGCAGCGACGACTTCAAGGGGGGGGCGAAAGACCTGCTCACAACCTTCCCCACCCGTCACGGTCCTAGCGGTACGCGCAGCGTCACCGTTGAGGGCGTCGACTCCGATGGGCGCCCGAGTCGATTCAGCTTCGACCTGCATGCGGAGCCATTGGATGGTGTGCATGCCAATGGCCGAAGGCATGGTGCACAACCTAGACGAGCGGCTAGGGGATTTGAAGC